>FIZR01017584.1:0-90809 GCA_900060175.1 Ferrisia virgata
AGTTTAGTATGGCCGATTCTAAGGCGAGTGATGATTATTTCTTCTGAACGATTTAAGAGTGAAAGTTTTTTCCACGGGAGGACGGTTTTTTTTTGTGAAGGAAGAGCTTGTTATTCGTTTTGGAATTCCATAGATTTTGCCAGTTCGATTGTTACATGTGTTGGAAGATGTTTTTGGCGTCATCGGGATTTATAAGGTGTAGTTGAGTGGGGGTTTCGGCAGATTTTGCATATTCATCGATTTTTTCGTTTCCCTCTATACCTACGTGATTTGGAACATACATAAATTTGATTTTTTTGTCATAAGACTGGATATTAAATACGATATAGTGGCGAGTTATTCCACTTTTTTCACTCTCAAAATTAGGCGAAAATTCAGCTCAGAGGATTCGGGTGATTATGCCACCCAGAGGTGGATTGGCTCTTAAAATTTTACCGAGCGAGCACCATTTGGCGAATTGTTCCTAGTTTCCAAGGAGTGAGGAGGGGGCTGGCTAAAATTTTTTAGAAATTAAAAAATATAATAAAATCCATCATTGTTGAACAGCCAAGCAGTAAGAAACACTTTGTTGCGGTAAGAAGTACAAAACTTGGGAATCGTAAGAAGAAAAAAATTACAATCGCGGTAATGTTCTACAATGTTACGTTCATCGTACTTAAGCACTTGAAACGGAATGCATAATGGTTCATAACTGTCAGGAAAGTTCGATGACACTGAACTTGAGTAATTTTTGATCGAACAAGTCGTCATTGTAATTTCTTTGGTACAGAGATGCACTGCATTGCACCTTGTACAAGTGTTTAACTCGTCTGGTATCTGATAAAAGGTTCAACTCGCCACACGACATCTAACGTATTGTTCAGGCGTTAATCCTCATCTCAGAATGCATTAACATTTACCCGAAATGTAAAATTTTTTTTTCAAACAACCGCTAAATAAACGCACACGTCGTAAATATTTTGAATTTCCCGTTATGATACTATATTCATATGATACTCGATGAATACACGCCTTTAAGTACATGGAATTAGAATAGGACAATGACCCCATAGCAATACTTACTTGTACGTATCTAACATGTAAGATTAATCTTGAGATGCTTTGTAATCCATAAATTAACTATTCGAATTTGCAAATTTTTATGTGACGGGTGTTCTTCGTATGTAAGGTACTCGAAATTTTCCATACTTCCTTAAAGATTAGAATTGGTTGTCAAGCAACAATATGCCTAGCTTTCTTGAAAGCTGTTTTAGAAGTGACTAAACCTACCCACATTTTCATCGCTTTAAGCTTTCACACATACGTAGCATCTCAGTATCAGCACCCTTATGATGTCCGTGCAACTTTGTACTAACTTACAATAAACCAGCCCACATAAGAACGAATATCTGCAGCTGGGTTTTAAATTATTATTAAAACGAAACACATATATTCTTGCTGTTGAAGTCTTTCAAGCAAGCAATGGTAGCCTACATGAATACTTGATAAAAAGTTGGCCGTTGTACTGTAAAACTATGCCTATTTTTAAAAACGAATCAATTACCTATATTCAAAGACTAGACTCTGCTAGCTCTTTTTATTGAATCTAATCGATGCGAGAAAAATTCTATTGATAATTTTATTTATGCGAATTAAATTAAAAAATAATTTCTCCATTTAAACTTTTATACCCATAATTTTGCTGTATGAAAATTTCAATATCAAACGATTTTTCATAGAAGAGGTAGGTATGTACAAAGATAGATGAGATATGAATTGAAAACACTTTGATAAAGAATTTTCAATCATCCATACAGTTGAATGTATATTAATGTCTGCTTCCACCTTTTTATGTTATAAATTTTCTGTCAGTAAAATTATATTCTACAAAAAACACTTCTATAAAATATGCATATTACGATACAAAAAAAATAATAATAATACACACAACACCAAATTTTACAAAAACACATTTAAAAAACAAAAAAAATTCGCTTACTGTTTGTGCTCATCGGTACAGATGTAAACAAAATTTAGGATTTTGAAAATTTGCGCAGACTACACACGTCACTATTATCGATCACTGACCGCAACTGATCAAAGATTTAAAACAATTGCACAGTTTTAAATACTTTCGCTGCTAATCTCGCGTATAGAGCAAGGCAAACGAGTTTTTATGTAGTATTATCATCAAAAAAACACAACGAGTCGATTCTAAATATCAACTTACGTATGCATCTACCTGTTTGTATGATATTTACCTAGCGTATTTTTTTCTTTCACGTAAAACTAGAGAGAGCATATGCCCCCAACTATAACATCTTTTTAGCGTGATGTAAACTTACCTAGTCAACCTATGCTATGCTAACCATGTACCGTACACTTTCTTGCAAGGTTTTTTATTCCTAACGCTGATCGTGAAATAAGATTCATATGTTAGTAATGATGGATCATCTCATCTTCGTCGGTGTAGTTTTTATTTAGTATTTTTTTTCCAAGATTTTTTTTTTTTTTTTTGAAATTGAAGAACCCTTTTTCATATGATTCAAGTATCATTTTTGGGGATGTAAAATAAAATTAGCTGAAAAAAGAATACGTGCATTGGGGATGGTAATTATGTTGCTCTGTAATGATAATTCAGTATTACTCGGGAAACTTACAAAGAATATAGGACTTGGTGCTTGAGAAATTCATGGAAGGTGCGGTGGATAATGAAGTAGCCTTGCAGCTTTTCAATATGCAACCGAACGAAACGTAAGTGCTCGAGTTGTTCTTTTTTTCTCGAAGCAATCCATCCGAAGAACTTCGACATAAAATTTACCAATCGAAGTGAAGAATGAAATTTTCCCAACAACCAACTGTTACATCATCACCCTTATTTTGAACGTCCAATCTCAGAACAGAACACCCTGTACAATGTATACCTAGAAAATCGTTTTTTTTTTTTTTTTTTTTTTTTTTTTTTACAAAAAGTGTCACCTAAGATGTAGATCTCTCCTCCAGACACATCTTTAGCTTAGCAGCATACGTTTGGTAATTGTTACCAAACTGTATTTAAAAATGTGCAGATGATAGTAATCAAAGACAAGGGTCAATAGGGCAACCGGGCAAATGTTCGGTGCACCGCTGTCATTTGGCGTGCAAATGTCTCAAAATATTTGAAATTTGTTCTATCGCATAAAATTCCAACATTCAAAATTTCCGTAATGAGCCATGATCAATAAAAATGGAAGGGACCGATTTTTTCACGTAAAAATTCATTTTTACACAGCTTAGAAATGCGCCAAAATTTCAATTTCTTACCCTTAATCTTCGAAATTTCGCGAAATTTGTAAGAAAAATTTTCCGTAAATTTCGTTTTAAAACGTTACAATTGAAGTCCTAAAGTAGAACCAAAAATTAATAAAACGTTCCGCGTCCGAGATAATCTGGAAGCTACAACAGACAATTTTCATTTTTTTTTTTAGTAGATATCGAGTTGTATTATATTTATGAAAAACTATATTTCTGTGTCCGAACGTGACCAAGCAAATAATACACGATTTTTTTTGGGCAAAAATTGACTTTCACAAACGAAAAATTAGTTAAATTCAGCATTTAGAGTTTAGAAATACGTCAATGTGCTGACTTTTCAATCTTTTACTCTCAAAATTTTGCCAAGTTATCACACTTGCTTCGTTTGGGTCAGGGATCCAGAGGGAGGGGAGGGGGTCTGGTTCCTCCGGCTTGAATATTTTTGATTCAAGTACCTCCAGCTCCAGTTCCACTCGCAGAATTTAAAAAGAATGGCTCCGGCTCCGAAAAAGTCGACCAGAGGGTGTGCTTCTCCCTCCGGTTCCGCCCCGGATCCCTATTCTCAACATATAAGTGGAATGCAAATTCTTTCGCTCCCAGAAACGTCATTATCGTCTTATTGTAATTAATATGTACTTTCAAAATCTCGTCCAAAATGAAAAAAAATCAAGGATCTGGAGGTAGGTGTTCTGGTCACTTCGGCTCCGACTGTAAGGTTTTTGATTCAAGTCCCTCCGGCTCCGAAAAAAAATCGACCGGAGTGGGCCCTTCTCCCTCCGCTCTCCTGCTCTCGCTCCGGATCTCTGGTTTGGCTTACATATTTTTCAATTTTTAAAAAACTTCAGCAACCCCTTCTTCCCTTTCCCTCACAAAACAACGACCAAAATTATTGGCCAAATAGCGCCGTCATGGTTCGAACTTGCCAGGTAAAATTTTAACCGCCGATCTGCTCGTGGTTTCAGCTATCAAACATAAGGCGCCCTGTATGTATTAGGTACCTAGGTAACTATGATGACCATTTTTCAAAATTTTGATCTTCGTTTTCTTCGTCTTGTCTAATGAAACCGTTTAGAATACGCTTCGTTTGGTACCTATGCATTGAGACGACCCCATACAGACTCCTGCTTATGCAAATCATTCAGTGTCTACCTTCAGTCACTCTTTACATAACCTTTAATTTCGATTACGATAAAAACGAGTAGCTGTGTTAAAAAATTATGAATTTTAATATTTCCGAAAATTTTACGAATAAATTAAACTAAATTTTATGGAATATTGTTAATTTTATGGTCCTTTCCCGAAAATTTATTTCAATCTGATTTCTATCTAAAAAAAGTAATTCGTTCGATAGTGCAGCTTATGTATGGTTTCTAGGTCAAATTAACGATCTTTCAGTACTTTTCCACGATGATTATTCAGTTACGAACCAGCAAGACGCACCATTGAGGTTTGGACCTCGCGCTTAAATGGTACAGCAGTGCGACATTATTTCAATTTGAACTTTGTACGAAATGCTACATTTGAACAAAATTTGTTAAAGTCTCGGTCGGAATACTTACAAATGCAACAAAGCCTGTTAAGCTGTATTTTTGACCTCATGTTGAAAAGATTTATCTAGTACAATGTAAGTACAAGTATTACTCGCATGTACCAGTGTAGTGCTACCAACATTGTGTAGATATACCTACGAGTAGCACTACAGTATACAAGCATTTAGTCTAACTGTTTTTAAATGATATACGTTGCTAATGTTCAGTTGCTGGAAAATAAATTTTAAATGCAAAAATCATGTCTTTCGTTTAGAATCGTTCTTCTATGTATCATTAATTGAGATTTTTTAAAGCTAACGCGACATTGTAACAAAAAGATACAAATCTTTTTTGATGAAATATTCACCCAATTAGTAGGCGAATTTAATACATCTAGGTATAATGCATTTTTAAAATTAACACGCTTCGCTACCTACCGATCATGATTACGAAGCAATTCTCCAGACATACTATAGAGACGTTATGTAGGTAATATGTAATGATACCTAGACCTACGTATGCGCTCACAAATGACGGATATGTACCTAATACGTACCTAGACCTTATCTCTAATACAATTATGTACTTATTATAATTATAGATAATAATTCATTATTATTCTCGTAGGTAATTCTCGTTCAATAGTTATACATCTTCTGTTTAATGTTTTGGTAAACGCTGTATGTTCCATTCCATTAGTGATTGTGTGATGAAATTTCGCCGATTAGGAAAAATTTCGTTACCGATAAAAATTCTTCCAATGAATCAAACATTCTGATTTCACGAACGAAAAATATGCAAAATACGTATCAATATGTACCTATAGAATTTGTAAACGAAGTACATTGATATAAAAAATTTCCAATTTTTTTTTTTTTTAATTCTTAACGGCTTGCATAAAAATTATCAACGTTGCAAATTTAATAAATCAACTTTCCAATTTCAAATAAAATGTTGGTAAATAGTATGGTACAAGGTACGTTACCTATGTACTTATGTATATTTCAATAATTTCTTCATATTTGGTACGCTGATCGAGGTAAATGAACGCGCGTGCTGAAACATGGCCAAAATATCTTACACATTAGTGTATATTTTGATACTGGCATAGGAGTAACCGGTTCGTATCATGCTACAATAATTCTCTATGAAAGTGCACATAGTTCGTTTCCTTGTTACAATTTATTATAAAAATAACGCGCGATGAGCTTGTGGTACATTTAACTTACCTACGTTAAAACGGACGTATTTCTTTCTCTCTCAAATACCATTCCATTACCTACTAATAAATGATATGGTACGGCATTATACGCTGGAAAACTTATACTGCGTTTTTCTCTATTTTCTCTTACGATCGACGCCACGTATCGAGATGACAATTTATACAGGTGTATGTCACGTTATTACGTTATAATTCTTAATAATTAATGAATTATTTTCAAAATATGAACGTTTATTTGGTTTATAATACTGCGCAGAAATGCAATGATATTATTTAATAAAGCAAACGTATTATAACGTGACATTTTAATAGCGTAAATGAATTACGAACACATTTTCATTATTTGAAATGTTGCAGTCTTCGGTTTTACACATACTTTTTTTTCTTTTTAAAAAATAGAATAGATACATGTACTTATTGTTATTGTTATTTATTTGCCCGAAATTTTTAATTAATCAGACAGATATAAATTTATTATTTAAATTTATGCCTTTATCAATGAAGGCCTCTTTGAAAAACAACCATACTTTATAGTCTGCTCAATTTAAAGAGGTCCTAGCTTATCTATAAACAATGGCTATTAATCAATAGGATGTCTGAAAATCGATTTTTATGCCATCTTATTGGTTAACGAGCATTGTTTACAGATAAGCCAGGAACCTCTTTAAATTGAACAGACTACAGTCCAAAAATGAAATTTTTCAAAAGAGCAGTAGTATGCTACTATACAGGAAATGAAAACGAACGTTTTCTTGTTGAGTACGAATTTTTGACGGAACGAGTCGAAGGCGAGTGAAGGCAATGTATTAGACAAGAAATGTTCAAGTCATCTCCTGTATTATAAGATATTTAAGATATTTTATACTAAACTTGGAGCAAACGTTTATATGTACTTATATAGCACATTATACACCACATAAGTGTACGTTTACAATGTAGCAGTCTTTACCATCCCTAGAGATGGTAAACAAAATTCTTCAAATCTCACAAAAACGTTGGACAAAACAAACGACGATTTTCGTTTAAGGGCTAGGAAAACTTTGGAATTTGAAATTTTCTTTTTCGAATATTTCAAAGTTTTTATCAAAGGGCGCTCTTTCACTACTAGCTACCTATAGACGCAACATTATTTTTTGCGTGAAAATAAATATTCAATAGATTGAGATATTTGAGATGGATTCGAAGTAAATAATTGAAGATGAATGACTGAAAATAATAATTATTAAATTTCTTTAACTCGGAAATTTTAGTATCATTTCTTTTTTACAAATTTACAACGATGCGTTGCTCATTCTCATTTGTGTAGAGTCACCTTTTTAATTTCAGAAAATCTGAAAAAAATATTTGAAATTCCCAAGTTTTTCGAGCACTCGAACGAACTTATAAGTGATAGTTCATAATTATAGTCTGTTCAATTTAAATTGAGGCCTCACCGCTACAAAAATAATTTTTATAAACCAACCAGATTGCTAGAAATTCGATTCATTTGACTTATCCCTTATTGGAAAAACGTGAATAAATGTTCATTAGCCAATATAAGATAACTGGAAATAACCAACTTAAGATATCCTATTGGCTAATTATCATTTGTTTACTTTTTTCCAAGTGACTGGTTAAATGAAACGGACTATAGCAATTTGAAGGACATATTCCGAATCCTTTTTTGCCTAAACAAATCCTATTCAACTTTCATAAGACCAATGTAAAATTTTACTGTACAGAAAAATTAACTTTAGTGTGAAGTAAACAATGCATGAAAATGCTTCAAAATTGAAATATATATTTTTCACGAGATTTAAGCGAAAATGAATAAGTTATTTAACTTTTTAGTAACCAACCAACATGGCCCAAATGTAGAATTATTTTCAAACTATTTTTTTGAGATCAATATGATAAATGCATGGAAACGGCTACGCGCAATTTTATATCAGGGTTTGAAAAAATCAAATTTAAAAGTTTTACAAATACTCGTACATTACTCACTTTACACAAAATCTTTTTCTCGACAGTCAACTTCAACATTGGTCTTATGGAAGTTGAGCAGGGTGATATGCCCTTAATCGGTTCATAGTATATTGTTTATGTTTTTATTCTGAATTTCTGATAACAAAGGCTCACAAGCTGCACAACCAACTGATGCACGGCTTTTTCACTGGTACGAAAAAGAGAAATCGTAAAAAATACATTTTTATTCACAAGAATAGTTTTTCATGATTTTCACAAAAACAGTTGCATTAAGAAGAAAGTTCCAAAGTTCGTTTAGATTTTTTTTGTAAAACCATAACTTTCAATATATTTTATAATTTGTTTCCAATTCACCCTTTTTTCTTATCAGTAAAAAGTTGTGTATCATGTGACAGTGACGTATACACTTGTCAGGCGATAAGGGGAAATGGATGATGACAAAATTTGATCGCAAAATTATAAACTTCTTTTTTTCTCTTGAAATTTACTAGAAAAACTTGAAGCAAAATAAATTTTGTAATTTTGAACAACTATGGTTGTTTTTTAAAAGAACCTTTCATATGTGTAGAAAGTAAGAGCATAGACCATAATTGATATGATTTTTTTCTGCCTACTGCAGCATATATAATTTATTATACTTATCTCAGAAAAATAAATTGGTACATTTGAAGCTCTTTTGCAATTTTTTTTTAATGAAAAATTGTTATGCACATTTAAATGATTTAATAGAGCCTACAGGAGTTTATTTACTTTAATTATCCATTAAATGCTTTTCAATGTTATATTCTTCGTTCAAAAGTCGACGAATACGTTTTCCAAACGCTAAACATAAGGTACCTAGGACATACATTAAATGAGGAATCTACACAAATCGTTGAAATGATTTTTCAAGTTATGATACTGAGCTATGAGCTGTATATAATGTATAAATAGACATAATATTGAAAATAACGTTTAGGAAGAATCACTTTCTAGTCACGTTAATTTTTCTCTATTAAAACTGGCCCACATATTTATTTGTGTATGAATTAACCCTACATTGCCCTATTACCTGGTATATGTGGTTTTATTCTACCGTATGGAAAAATACTGAGAGCTAAAAAAAAGTTTAACTTCCGTTTGATGTAAAACAGGAATGTATTGGTTGTGGATATAGTGTTATACAATACGTATAAAGAATACCTAATGATAATTTATATACCCAGCGATTATTCATTCATCTTTTGTTTTGGTAGATAAGATTGTAGGTGTATTATATAGCGTATATCTTTTTATTTGTATTGTGTATATCTAGTAAGGAATTTAACGCTAAAAATTATTGTAGCATTAATATTTGGATGCTAATGTTAGTTTACTTAATTTTTTTGTGATGGGAGAGGTGAGTGGCATCAACTACCAATGATACGGTTTGCTAATATTATCGTTAAAGGAACTAGACGCTGTATCAATTACAATTAGACACTTCGAAGAAAATTAGATATGTGGAAATATGCAAATAAGTATGAAGGTAATTCGTAGTTTATCTAATTTGTGTTAATTATTTTATTGCTTCAGATTAAATTTGTATATGGTGTTAGATCCCACCAACTTAGGCATTTAAACATATCAAGTGCATTGAAAGGAATTCAATAAATTTTTTGTTTAAATTTCAAATTAAGTATTTCATTAAAAATTGGCCAATTTCGTTTTGAAAACGATTCGCTGTTAAAATTAAATTATATTTTTAAATGTTTACATTAATTATAAAAAGCTTTGCATTCGTAGGTAACTGGGAAAAGCAATCAGTATACCTAGAAAATATATCTCATAACAACCGTACCATAAACCAAATGAAAATTTTATCTAAGTACTTACATTATTAATCTACGAAACTGTGGTGATTAATCTGATAAAAAAATACGATTTGGACATTAATTTTGAAATTAAATTCATACACCATGTTGACATGAATGTAATTAAATGAGGAATACTATTTTTTGGTAAAATCTTAGGCCAACCAATTAGGCATACTTGAGAGCTCACTGTAAAATTTTATGATCTATAATGATTACCTATACTCATTATACGTTGGTAAATCTAGTATGCGGTACACAGTTACATATACGAAATATCAGATACCATCCGTACCTGAATGTATAATATATGCTATCTCTCAATTCAAAGTAACACATTCTTGATTAGAAAATTACTTACTAAAAATTGTCGTTTTATTGAGCAATTCACGAAAATAAAACCAAAAAAGATCGTACAATAAAATCATGTTAATAATCTATTTATATTTTTACCAGTCGTTGCGGTAATGTTTTTCATATTACCTTAACATAATTGCCAGAAAAAATAATTAGGTAAGTACAAGTACGTATTCCGTAAACCAGTGAAATTCAACTGCAAGATATCCATCTCCTATAGTTATTTATGATGAAAATGTTCCAAAGATTTCATTAGCATAAAATTTGGGTAAATTTGTTCTAATACAAGCGTAGTATCAAAATTAAAAAAAAAATAACTCTTTTTACATAGCAAATATCTGAATTGGAAAATACCCACTTTTTATTCGTATATTGCCTATCCATATAAATTGAAGATGAAGAAACTCAATTGACTGATTACAAAATATCTTGATTAAACAGCTGAATCGTCAAAAACAAAAATTTTAATTCATTCACTTAATAAACGAATTAAAAATGTTTCTTCGAAATATTATAATCTAGTACATACTTTTGTAATTCTATTTTTTAACGGTTATTCTTGACTTTTTTATCAAATACAATACTAGATCTCTTGCAAAAGGCATGATAATAATGCTTGACTATTCAAAAAATCAAGTACCTGAATATTTCATCATATACCTATATGTTAATGTTCATCTTAGTATTGTTCTGGACCGAACAAAAATTTAATTTAGAGTCAATAAATATGATAATACTTACCTATCTGTATTTAAAGGATTCCTTGATTCTAAACAAATGCAAATGCCCACATAAATGAATATGCCCGATGTGATTCATTCAGTTCAACACAATTTTATTCAACCAATATTTCATATTAAAAATTCAAATAATGATCTCTTCGTTGATAAATTACGGCGATGGGAAATTTTAAAGTAAATACTCAAGTAACTTGTTTTCGCTTTTTTGAAACAAATTTTTGGTTTTCGATTTCGACTTTATTGAATTCATCATACAGAAAAAGGAGCAAGTACACTAGACAGAAGTAAGTATTAATCCGATTGGTAAAACTATAGTCTTTTTTATGAAACAGCTCGACACGATAATTCACATTACTAAACTTGCGTTGTAATTACAAGCAAGCAAATGCATAAATAAAACGATGGAACAAATCAATTGATCGCAAGGTCTAGAAAAAAAAAAACTAAATAAATGAAAAATAAACAGATGATATCACGGTTATCATTTTCTCAAATTCATCGAATTCGATTCTGTTTCGTGATTATATTAGTCTGGATACGTTTCAAAATAAAAACAAAAACAAAAATTAATATGAAAAAAACAAGCAAAAAACAAAACAAAATTATATTAGATAAAAATTCATCATTTTTTTAATTAAAAAAAAATGCAGTCTAAACAATATCAGTTCAACAGTAGGAATATTAAATAATTCTTACATTTCAGAGAATCAGTGGCAATCAATAGTTTAATCAAAAACAACGCTCACCTCGTTATGATAATGAATAGAGTCAAAAAGAAGTATCAACGAAGACTATTGGTGGAAATTCAACTATAATACACGATAATGTATTTTTTTCCACCATTTATTACCATTCAAATAAAAAATCAAAGGAAAAGAAAACAAGGACAAAAAAAACAAGAAAGTAAATATACTTTTTGCACTTAACTAAAAGTTCAGATTTACCTAAGTAGGCTACTTACACTATATTTTTACACGACAATCTATAAATTTCTCAATGCGAGTTGAATTTATTCGGATGCTCATTTCAAGCCAAAAGCCTAATTTCTTTCACCTAACACGACAACTTTCAACTTATTTTCACAATGATGTAATATTAAATACTAAGCACATTTTTTTTTAATCTTAACTTGACAAATAAACCAGGAAATATTTATCCTATCACAATTAAGTATTCAAGAATACATATACACAAAAATAAATAAACAAACGACGTCGTTCTTCATACCACTTCTCGTAATTCACTAATCGACTTGACACACCTTAACAATCTACACATCAAAATAGGCAAACAAAAAATCTATTCGCTTTACAAAAGAAAAAAAAATTCAAAATGAATAGCACAAATCGTTTTAACGAAAACAAATTTTACTAAAGTAACATGGAATGGTTATTTCATATGTTACAGATTTTTTTATTATATCTTTTTCCTATTTTACGAAAATGAAAAAAAAAAAAAAATGGATATTTGAATCCAACATATTACTATACGTTTACGTTGGTTTCCGTCGCTATCTCATTTTAGATAACGCATAAGAGCGAATGCCAAATTAAAATTCAAAGGCTTTATTTAAAAAAAAAAAATAAATAAATAATTAAAATCGCAACTACAAAATTTCGTAAAATTAATCTATCGTTTAACGAGTGAATAAAAAATATAAATAAATAAATAAATAAACAAAATGATCAGCGATGGTAACGAGACGGTAAATGGAAAATGCGTCTGATTAGCTCTCTGCAATCACTCGTTGATTCACATAGATGATTTAAAAAAAAAAAAAAGAAATAAAGAAACAAACAAACAAAAACAAAAAAGAAAGAATTATAGGATACAACTTAAAAAATTTTCGTAACCGAAAATTAAAAAAATCGTCCACGACAAAAATCGATTTCTGAAAATTAAACTTTGCGAACCGAGTAACATTAAATTATCTTAAAATAAACGTCGTTAAAAAAATTCAATAACGATTTATCCTTAAAACATCATTTAACATAATTTTAAATTAAAAAATACGTAAATTACAATAAAGCATGATCCGAATTCGAACTTAAAAATTCTAAAAAACACAAGCCAAATAATGAATTTTATTTAGAGTGAAAAATTGCTTCTTCGTTTGAAAAACTCACACAGTCACGAGAACGAAAATCTAATATACATATTAATTAAATACGCATAAACAGTCTGACTCCGCGTTCTTTATTTCAAACAGAAAACAAAATACGAAATTTTTTTCCAATTAAAAATTCACACGCTTAAAATATAATATTCCAAGAAAAAAAAATTACGTTCTGTTTGTGAATATCACTTTTTTCATTAGATCTACTATTTAATTTTGATTTATTAACGAATGCCTTAAAAAAAATAATTTCGTAGGCTGTTTTTCACAATTTTCGATAACAATTACGAAATTATTCAATTTTTTTTTAGTTCCATAAATCTAGCTATAGAAGCGAACTTACAAATTAACAACAATCAGTCTAGAAAGACGACAAACAAATATCAGCAAAACAGCTAAACAATTATCTCGTTTTACGCAGCGAACAAAAAATGTTTGGAAAAAAAAATTATATAACATTGAAATCCATCTGAATACCGTTTATACCATTATAATAGCGGGTATCTGGGTAATACCATCTGTGGAAAAAAAAATGGAATGTTGTAATTAGATTCTTAATAGAAATAAAATTGCAATATTCTTAAACCAAAGGCTGTTCAGTTACGAACGTGTAAAATTTTTAATCCTCTCTAAGATTAAAAAGTTTTAAATCATTTACTTGAGAGGAAATTGTTGATAGTCTTCCGGAGAAACCGCATTAGGTGGATGTTCTTCTGACGCAGCAATCGGAACAGTATGAATGATACTCGGTGTTGCAGCGCAGTACGGATACGTGTTAGGATGCGGACTAGCGGCTATATACTGCAAAACAAATTATTCGCGTTAGTTTGTTTTAAAATTTTAAAAATTTCAATTCTACGCTTCTTTACTCCATTCACAAGCAACTATAGGTAACAGGTATCGCATTTTAACATTGAAAAATCTAGAAATTTTGAGCTGTTTCGTTAACAAATGAATGCCTACGGGAATATAGCATGTGGATACTCAAGTACTTGGTACAGTACAGGTACAGATGAATTATGAACAAATTCTCATGAACTTTCAAACAGAGAGACTACTAATGATAATTTTAACTAAGCATTTGAATTTTCAACGAGTATAGACGCAATTCTACGACCACGTCGACGACGACAAAGACACGCCACAGTTAACATAATTAAAAAAAAAAAATCAATTCCTACCTATACGCGAGTGAGTAAATTAGTTAGAATATAAGTAATGTACCAAAAATAAAAAGCAAATTAAACTTTAGATAACATTATTGAATTTAATTTTAATTTTAATCAATTAATTAAGTAAGTAATACATACAAAGTAGTTTTATCACAAAAATCATGTATCGCAGCGAATTAATCGTAATTAAGAAACTATTTGCACGAGCGAAACTACCGGCGTTTATTAATTTTGCAAGACCTTTATTGAAAAGACTTTCAGCAAAATGATAAGATTATGCTTATACTTGCAAAATTAAATTGGTTGATTGCATTAATTTTCTTAATCCGTACTCTTTCAAACGATCATATATGTACGAGTAATAGCACCAATATAGATTAAAGTAGATATGGGTACTGCGAAGTCTTCCATATAGACGAGAACATGTATATATTCAAATTCAATTGCGTTTTTCCCCATTGCATGGAAAAAAGTACCTGTCTAGCTTCCACCAAATAAGGTTACAAAAATAAAAAAATATTGTGTTAACAGGCACGTGTACAATTTTTTGATAACGCCACTTTCCGTCATTCTGAACAATGTATAACTACACTGTGCACCGTACGTGACATTTTCCAAGCACAAAGCACGCACACACACACACATACACACCCAACGACGATGAGAAACATTACAAATTACCCGACTTTATTTTTTCTTGCCCTAAACCATCGTTGTGAGAGCTTAATTAAGGGGGAAACCCAACTCCAGAGGAGACTAAATTATTGCCTTTATACTTAGACAACGAGAACAATTTCGCTACAAAAGAAAACGGTTAATTTTTCTTCACCAAAATGTATAGAAATAACAAAATTACTCACATAAAACCTGATATGTTTCTCATATTCCATGTTCACTGCGACTGAAAAGCATGCTAAATCACAAAAAGTATAAAAGACTTCGCGTACAATGGAATTTTTTACCATGAGGTATTTTTCATTACCAAAATTGCGAAAGAAAAAAAGCGAAATATGAATCCTTTTCAGTTTTAAAATCGAATGCAGCTGCAGATTAAAAAGGCGTAATTAAAATTACAAGTTTATTTGATTTATATACGAAGAGACAACTACTACATTGTGTGTATTGGGAATGGTTTGGGAGAAAAAAATTCAGAGCCCCCTACCCGCTCACAGAAAACACACATCAATTTTCTGTCGTATAAATCACTTACAACAGACTTCAAGGGTAGAAGTGGTGGGTAATTTATTTATCAAGGTCACAGAGGTCGAAAAATCTGTCTTTCTCTTGGTCATTTGCTCTCACTTTCAAATCCTGATATTCGGATGCCTGTAATGACCGATTTTGGATTCTCTTACGATTAGTCCACCCTTTGAAATTTTTGAAACTTGGTACACGGATCTGAACGAACCTAGTCCAAAGCTATCAAGGTAATTAATTTTTTCGTTAGGATAAAAAATATATTAATCAAGTACACATATTTAAAACATGATCAAAATGGACTACCTGAGCCATGAAAAAAACCATAGACTCATACTACTTTGCATCCTCCCATTCTAGACGCAGGTCGATAGTTATCAGTCTGACCTATATTTTCTTAAGAAAAATTGGGTTAACAAGCTGCAAGGTCAAAATTTCATTTATCGCTTGACTCGAGTCTCTTTAATTTTGGAAAATTTGTGAAAAAAAAAAAACTTATCAAAAATGTAGGTCATTTCGAAGTGAGGAGTTGTTTTTTCCTCTTTCTGAATTTTGACTGTAATCGATGCAACTTATCATTTTTCAGCCATTGTGTCGCCTTCAACTGGGTCTTAAATGAGTGAAAATCAATTTACATGACTGAATTTGTGTCGTAACACGCATAAATGTTACATGCTTTGAATTAAGTTAATATTCTTCTAATACAAGTATATAGATTCAGATGCATCAATTAGCAGTTAACTCAAAGTCGGCGGAGATATTTCGATACTTTTCAAGGATCTACAAAGTTTAATATACTAACTTGGAAATTTATTTCAAGAGCTGGATTTTTAGTTGTACACGAAACATTATGTCCATTGAAATTCTGTCAAAAAGACGAAAAAAAAATATCTACTTTTCCTTTTTAAAACTATAAAAATCTATCTCGTACAGAAGTTTCAGAAAAATTTTTGTAACGAACATGCAAATTAGAAGAACGATTTAGCTGATAATCAGTTTGTAACATATACAATGTTTATGGATACGGTTAATTCTATTCAGCGCTACTTGTTACAGGGTGTTCAATTGATTCTGGCACCCCTTTAGTAAAATGAGAATTTTTCTAGTTAAAAATATGAGGTTGGCAACTTGTTTCTATGTATAGCGTGTATTCAATTGATTTTGGACCCCAACCCCCGCCCTTATCGAAACTGGAATTTTTTTCGTGTTCAGATGTGAAGTTGGCAAGCTGTTTCTAGAAACACCAATAGAAAAGGTTGGAAAATGAAAATACATAGAAACATGCTGACAATCTCACATTTTTAACACAAAAAATTCTCATTTTGTCAAGAGGGGGTTCCAAAATTAATTGAATACGCTGTATTTTCATTTTCCAGTACCCCCTATTGATGTTTCTAGGAACAAATTGTCAACTGCACCTTTATAACCAGAAAAATTCTCATTTTCTAAGAGAGGCGGGGCAGAATCAATTGAACACGTTCTAACTTACATTTAGCCTCAGAAAAGTACACAAGTACAGCGTGTTCAATTGATCCTGACACTTCCCTTAGCAGAATGAGAATTTTTTGTCTTAAAAATATGAGGTTGGCAACTTGTTTCTATGTATTTTCATCTTCTAACACTTCATATTGGTATTTCTAAAAACAAGTTGCCAACTTCACATTTTAAACACGAAATATTCTTATTTTTCCAAGAAGGAGGGCTGCCAAAATCAATCGAAAGCGCTGTAGTTTTTTTTTTTTGGAAAATAAGCTATTTTGCGAAGTAGAGTTGATATGTAGTAGCATTGTAATGATTATTTTAAATACGGTTATAGCGACTGAGCAAGGTTAAATTAAGCTGCTTTTTGTAGCGTAGCCATGGCATAGACGAAACGCGATGAAAGTCGAATTTGAAACGATTGGTTATCGATAAGCCGTTTATCACTACATAACCAATGGAGCCGTAATTGTAAATATGTAAAACTGAAAATATTTTATCTTCCATCATTATTACTACTATAAACGTAGCCTTTTGCGGGTTATTTTAATCAATGCACAAATAAACATGATAAGAAAAACAATTCAATTTAGCAATGATGAATGGTGATGTATTATAAAAACCATACGATATACAACATATCGCAATAAAAAATGAATTTATTCCACAAATAAATTCATTTCAAATACGTCTACACCTCGCAAAATTTAGTCGGTTTCATTTTATTTGATTTTTTACGAGCTTTTGGCACTTTCAAACAAATTAAAATCTACGCTATTCATTTTTTAGTATTCTGTGATGAAACTTCGGAATGAAATCATTCGCGTTTAAGCTTATTAAAAAATACTCACAGATCCTGGTGTACCGAGTTGTATAGCAGAAACATGAGCAGCTAATTGTGGAATCATTGAACTATAAGTAACGGCATTAGGATCCGCTTGCGGAACCACCTATAATCATTATTATTAATACTTTACGTTAAGTTATTGCTCGGAATTCTAACGATATTTTTAAAAATTACGCAACTCGTTGGAGATTAGTTATTTTAATCGAATGCCTAAATGCCGGCACAAAAAGCTCGTTTGTTTTAAATTTATATGTTTACTAAATGCAAAAATCCAAATAGAATAGACCACACATCATTAATAAACTGAATTTAACAAAAAAAAAAAAAATTTAACTAAAACAAAACCAAAAAAAAAAAAAACATCTGGGCCGTAAATCAAATAACGAAAATCGAATTTTCAAACACAGAATACTGTTGTAAATTGACACCGAACCTTATTACATCAATAATATAACGTTTTCAAAGAGTAACTAAGTAAATTAACTAACTCGTTTTTTCCCTTTTAATTAAGAAGACCACGTGTATTACTGCTCTAATTGTAGGATCGATGAAGGCATGACTATGACCTTCAAAAAATGATAATATCTCCCACATTGCTTAAAGCACGGTGTAGTTTTTTCTTCTTTTTTCCAAAATTATCACCACCATATTGTACCTTAGTGCATACGTATATCCACGAACATTTCATTTTATATTGTCACGAACTACCGTACGCAAAAAAGGATACTTTTGCATCGTTTGTATTCAAAATAGTTGAATTAATTTATCCGTATGTAATAGATACGAAATAGTAGGTAGATACGCAAAAAACAAAACTGATTAAACCGAAGAAATCTTCAAACGTTGGGGAAAAAATACGGTAAATGTTCATCAAAGCGATCAAAATATACCTAGTTCAACTTTCAACACAGCATCATTGCCTTTTACACTTATATTGTTTGCGCGTGTTGAAAACGTCGACAGAAAAACTCTCTTATACTCCTTTTCACTTAAAATTGAAAGTTGAAAACAATCGCCTACTCACATCCATTTGTGTCATGTGTGGTGCTGGTTGAACGATATATTGCGGTACCCATTGTGCTGGTACTGAGTACCCGGCGATTGGTTGTGCGGTATTGTAATGACGAGTATAAGGAGTGATGGCCGTAGCTGGTAGAATCGGTGTCGTAGTAAGTCCATTTTGTTGGAACCCACTCGTATCATACGTTACATGACCTCCCTAGAAAAAAAAAATACACAAATTATTTCGCAGTCGAAAAATCAATTCGCAAAAGCGAACAGTTATCTGGTCTGAAACTAGAAAGAAAGAAATTCGACGAAAAATTAAGTAAAAAGAAAAAAGACGCGCGTTATTGCAATAATCGCAGACAGCAGGCGAACCAACGACGAAAAATTATTTCATTGCGCCTTGACCATAATCTCAAAGACTCTTCACAGAACACTTTCAAAATATAAATTCACCACAGACGTGGAGGCGAATATAGCAAGAATTCATAAAGCTTAATTAGTATTCCGTTTCTGTATACTGTAATATCCGTTGAATCAAATCAATTGTTTGAAATCACTTTGAATTCGCTACTTTCAACCATGAAGCTCAGTTGACAGAATTAAACGATGAATTTTTCTTAAATTAAAAAATTAACCTCATTTTCTCGACCGCGAATAGTGGTACTGAGCTCTCCAACTTGATATGATTCAATAGATGCCTACTCGTGTATAAACGAAAATATTATTCGTATTTACGTCATCGTTACACGAATCGTACAGTTCTTGGAACCCAATACATTACATACTTATGAACAGTACTATGTATAAGTACATGTACCAACGTGAAAAATTATTATACGCGTGGTTAATCTATCAAAATTAATTAATTAATAATAATAATAATAATAATAATAATAATAATAATCTTACATCATTTTTATGCAGACGTCTTTTCGGTCCTCCATCTGCGAATTTTATTAATAACGGTTCTTTTGCCCCTGAAAGATGCGTTCCGTTCAGACTCTGGATAATTTTTTCGCATTTATCTTTCGTTTCCATTCTGAAAAATTGAGATAAAAAAATTATAAAATCAAATCAACAATTCATTACGGTAATAGCGTAAAATTAGTGTTATAATTACACATCGTACGGATATTGACATCCATAATATTCAAGGATAAGCTCGGTATTAGAAAACGAATATTCTAACATGCATTTAAATACCATTTATCGTACATTTCTTTTTTTTTTACAACTTGCATTCAATGGAAATATTTTTTCAGTCAGTATTGATTGGATTACCCTTTACAACTACTCTCCTACATTCGTACTTCGTTATCTCGACGTGGGACAAAATTAACTGATAGCGTGGATCGTGTAGCACAACAACAGTTTCAGTGGGAGTGGTAACAAGCAAAAATTGATGCTATTATAATTCAGCCTAGATATATAATTTTCAGTTTAATTAGATTTATGAAACATATTAACACAAACCGTTCAAGATAATTAATTACCGCAGAGCGAACAAAAGAAATTTGTAAAATCGATAATGCATTACACAACGGTACCTTACCGAAAATAAAATTATTCGTGTTAAACAAATTTAGAAATGAAAACAACAATCAACCTCCATTTCACCACTTTTCAGTAGATTAAAAATGTCGATGGATTGAAGAGACATTTGCTGTTCGATCTTCGAGGATGAAAAATTGAATTTTCAAACTACAGCAGCATTGAGCAATTTGTACTCATATTCAAAACGAGGATTTATTCAAGAAATAATAGTAGAGATAACTTAGATACAAGATGATAAATAGCACATTGGAAATTGTCAAAATACGATATTATCAAGTATATAATGGGTGTTATCAGTATCACTCATGCGTAGAGGCGTATCAAAGATTCCTTACATCAGTAAATTCTTTCTTATGCTTCGAAAATTATAAACAAACATACTGTATGTATGTCCTGGGTCATATGTACCCCCCCCCCAAGAATAGCTAGGTAGGAGCTAAAAAAGAAAAGCACCAAGGAAGGTTACTTTAAAAAATCGATGAAAAATTATTTTCATACAAACAAGTCATATACGTGGCTGATGATGATATGCGTTTTAACTTGTACGCCTTATTTATAATCGGTTCTTTGTTTGTAGTGTTTTTATATTTCCATTCTATCCATTATCCAATCTAATCAATCCCACATTATTCGCAGATTCACAGAACTAGGTAAAGATTTTTCATTGTTTTAAATTTTAATCGAACAAAAGTCCTTAACTATAGTGGCGCGCCTAAGTTGCTGTGTAGACAAATATCCTCTGTTGAAAGATCATGAGTATTACTACAGCATCCTATGGTATAATATACCCCTTTTCGGTCTCAGAAAAGTTTTCATCCTAAAACTGTAATTATTTCTTCTTCCTTTGGTCACAATGTCGAGATGGCCGATTGCTGACAATGCAATTGTACATAATGAATTCAAGACTCAGACAATTAACAACGAGTATAGTCCACCTAAAAAATTGTAGGAATCGGAAATTTGATTTTTATGCAGGTAAACCAACTTTTTTCATTCTGTCTTTAATTTATATTTCATTAAATTTCAAAGAATCATTTTATGTATGTATATATCTGCTAATGCTAAATAGATACCATGTCACAAATACAAATGACAACAAGATAAATGATTCACACATTTCGAAGAAAATCGAGAAAAGTACCCAAATAAAAATTAAAATGTATGCAATGTATGCACAAATGATGATTTCAACTAGCAAAAAAAAAAACACGAAAAGACCCCGAGTGCGTCAGTATATTGAGAGGGATAGCATTTATGTAGCTACAAAAGAAAAAAAAGAGTGTTACATCTTCCCTTCCGATTCAACATCATCTTTCTAAAAAAAAAAAAAGAAAAAAAGTATGTCAGAGTATCCATACACAAAATCCGGTCTTTCTTCAATAGATTTGAAAGCGCTATAGATTTATAAGCTTTTGCTCTACTTCAGCATTAGGTATGTTTTAAAAAATTACACTTTCATCGTTTCGAATTTTTTCTTAACGTTTGTGATATTACCTCTGGCTTTTTATAGAAATTATAAATGAAATCATTTCTAGCAGCTATGGTTAAATGATATCAACAAACTTTGTTTCTAATGTAGATAAGAAACAGGAATAGAGTTGTGTAGTCCATCAGTACAACGAAGAGTAAACTTTTGGGTTTTATTTTAATCATTGAAAGCTGATACATTCATGTAACACAAATATCATTTTTAGCTGCACGTTTATGTGATACAAGCAGTAAGAATGGACAATTCGATACATTGCAAGGAAAAATTTACCACTTATCGTCACCTGATAAGATGGAAAAACACCAAGTAAGTATAATAATATTTTATCGAACAACGAAACCAATTAGAAATCGAAATAGAATTCTCAAAGATGGAAGAACAACGAAGAACCAAGAACAAAAAAAAAAGAACAACAATGATGAGTGATTGAAAGAACGAAACAAAAACGAACAATGGAAGCAATTTTACCATTTTTGGAGAACAAGAAAAAATCTTGAGAATTCATTTGAAAAAACAAGAATAAGAACGAGAACAACTATTTTTCCATTTTACTCTTTTTTTTTAATTTCAGTAGATAATTCTTCAGTTTGTTGTAATTTAAGCGTATTGTAGTGATTTTTTCCGAGGTTTTACTCTCGTTTTCATTAACTTTTTCATTGATTCGACAACTTTTAGACAAATTATCAAAGATTTTTGGTAGATTAAGTTGTCCAGCAAAAACCTACAGGAGCGAGAACAGAGAACCAAACAAAACCAAATAAAGAACAAGAACAAAAAACAGAACGATATTTCAAGAACCGTGAAGAACAAGAAGAAAACAAGAACAAAGTTTAAAAATCCTAAATAAAAACAAAACCAACAAAAACAAAAATTTTGATTTATGAGAATAATAACAAGAACGAGAATCAAAATTCACTCGATCATCCATCCCTGAGAATTCTAACTTCAAGACATCTGACTATTTATACAGTAAATAGGAGTATTTAATTCGTAATCTCACCAAAAACCTCTCATGTAAAAAAACTACAAGTTGTCCAAAAATACTTAATGTTTAGTACAAATTTAGGAAGTCCAAGTAATGTTACATTCCGTTCAATTTAAATTAAGCCTTTACCACTACAAACTTAATTATTACCAACCAGTCAGATTGCTAGAAATCCAATATCGTGTAGATTTCTGGCAATTTAATTGGTTCATAGCATATTGTTTTAATTTTTGTTCTGATAACTAGAGTACAATTTAAATTGAACAGATTAAAGAAAAAAGACTCTTCCCTTTGGAAATCGAGATTATTTTTTTATCACAAAATATGCGGGTTGGTACTGGTTGGTCGCACCAAACAGTGTAAACAAACCAATCACAAATATTAATTTGATAATACCTTAGAATCATCAATAGACAATTGTCAATAATAAAAAGGAACGATGAATACAATTTAAAATTCATACCACAGTGCAATAGTACATGTAGATAAGTGTGCCAAAAAAAAAGAGATACATACCTAGCAAATCCCACACCTTTGCTCATATTAACTTCGTCTCTTAATACACGAGTAGAAATCACAGTCCCATACTTCGCTAGCATGTTTTCTAAGTCATTTTCTTTGAAATTTAAAGGAAGATTAGCAAAATACAAATTAGTAGGATCTTGTTCTTGATGCTGCTGTTGAAAAATAACACGATTAAAATACTTATAATAAAATCAAAAATATGAATACTGATATGTTATACTTAGCACTTATATAGCACCGAGCATATCGTAAGCTTATTTTAACGCTTAAAACTCAACGCAAAGACGATTAAGGTGTATGCTAAAGCTAGCTCCTCACATATCTTAACAACGACAACGTTGAAATTTATCAAACACATAATACGTATATTTAATAAACACCAAACATCGGTTACAAAAGCTTTTAGTCGTCATCCATAATTCCATTCATATTGCGGCCTCGTAATTTACACGCGGTAATATGATGATCAAAAACATTATTTACTCGATTCTATTACTTCAAATATACGAATCTATAGCCATACGGTTGGCGCGCAGAATTAATCTAAAACCTTTACGCACATCAAAGAATTAAAGCGCAGCATAGCGCGGCGCGAAGCAACTTGATAAATCAACAACTTACATTGGTTGTTCTGCGAATTATAGAAGAAATGCCAACTTTAGCCATCTGTGCTTGGATTCCCTTAGCTTGTAAGCCTTTCACGGCATTTTCAGCACAAACGTCGCTTTCAAAATCAACAAATCCGTAACCTGAAATCGAAAAAAAAAACACGAACAATATAAAAAATACATCAATAAAACGCCTTCCTTGTAGGTACCTCTCTACCTATGTATTTTTTTTTTTTTTTTTTTTTCGTTTTATGCATACGAGCGACGCGACGCGACGAACGTGAACATAACACAAACACGTTTGCTTGTTAAATCGAAAAAATCTGACGTTTGTGTAATCGAGGAAAAAAATAAGGTAAAATGCGAAATCAGCTTTATAAAACGTTTCTTTATAACACCAAATATCATCAATTTTTCAACCGTTTTTACCTCCATTTAATTCTTTAACTCGTGGTGTAGGTAGGTATATATGTAGGTAGAGGTGCTTACGGTCCTGTCAATATTAAGATATTAATGAAACTTATTTGCCGACTAGATACATCTATAAACTAATATTCGACAATTTTTCATTTACTCGTGACGTACGATAAAAATTTAACTTCTATTTTTCAACATTTTACCCAAGTTTTGTATCACTTGCAATAGCTAACTTTCCCTATTTTTTTTTTTTTTTTTTTTTTTTTAAAAAAAAAAAAAAAAAATTTTTACATATAGCTTATACTTGAAAGAGCGTTTTTTTCTTTTTTTTTTTTTTTTTATTTTTTTTTTTTTTTTTTTTTTTTTGAAAAAAAAAAGAAAAAAGTTTTACTAGATTAGTTCAAACAGGCATTTAACACTACCGACGTAGACTCGAATAAGTACAATTAATATAATACTCGATCGGAAATTTTACATCGAAAGAAATCAAATAGGCCGACAAAATATTCGAACAGTTCAATTTTTAAAAAGAAAAAAAAAATTACTTCGAGTAAGTAAGTAAATACTTCTACTTACAATGTAAAATTCGGTCAAAACTTTTAAATCAATAAAACTTCTACCAACTTGTTATTGTACGTAACATTTTCGTTGATAATACGAGTATAACGATACGATCGTCTTCGAAATAAATTTTATATTATTGTAGCGTGTTAGATATAACGAGCAAAGTTTTTTCTTCAAGTATTTTCAAGAATTTAAACATCAATTAGAAGATTTAGTTTGTATCGGATTTTTCTAATAACGTACCTATTTTATTAAAGTAAAATGTTCTTTAAATGCCTTCGCGTTAAAGTAACAATTTTCTTAATTATTGTAGTTAATATACTTCAGCCAGTCTTATACTTCAATTTCAAAAACAAATGAATTGAAGTTTCATTACCAGACGTAGTTTAATATAATTACTTCTTTTTAAGCGAATTTTCAAAGAAAAAATCAAGCTTTTATAACGTACGTGTAGAGATAGACTAATTAGAGAAAGGCGGGACGTGCATAATGGTTCGAAAAAATCTGTTTCTATTCAAAAGTTCATTATTAATCGATACTTGAATTTAACGACTTATTACGTCAGGAAGTTGATAGAACTTCGCTATAGATTCAGAAAGGCTTAAATTTTGATCTGTGTAAATCAAGAAAGTATCTAAAGAATTTATAGTGTTTCATGGATTCCAAATTTCCATTTCTAAACTATTCTCGTAGCCGCAGTTTTCAATCACACACATTGGTCACTTCTAATCTATACAGAAATCTGAAACTTGTTTAAAACGACGTACAAAGGATGCTGTTCCAAAGTCCCTACGTTTTATGCCAAAAAAATTTAACATAATGTTCGCAGATTAGATAAACGCCCAAGGTGTAACTTTTCACTCCCAAAAACACCATAAAAATAAGATGAATATGGAAAAAAAAAGAAGTTGGAAAGACGTATCATTTCTTGATCTGTATATAAGGGGAGAAAGAGAAAAGAGAAATCAAGAACTTGAAAAATTATTCGAGGTAAAGTTTTCGGGATTTGAAAATTTAGATAGGTACTTAGCTACCTACTTCAGTAAATAAAAATATAATTAACCAATTGAAACAAGATTCGTCGAAATTTCGAAGATGAAATTAATGTGTAATGTACACATTACCATTACACAGTCCATTGCAATCTATAATTAAACTACACGCAATTGGGTATCGAATCGAACTGTTATTTGAATATCTATCGTTCTACTAAGACGGGAAATACAGTCGAACCGAGTCTACACAGTCGCAGTATTATTTCAAACGATTTTTATTCGACTTGATTGAAAATAAAGCTACAGAAATTAGTATGGAGCGAATGAATTGACAAACTTATTAAGTGGTATCGAATGAATAATTAGGGTACAGTACCTACATAAATACGATGAATAGCATAAAATAATCGTAATAATAACGATGCCTTTTACTTTTAATTTTTGAAGAAAAAAAAAATTCAAATAACGCGCTAGTCGAATCTAATTAAATTTTCAAAATTACGTTAAGAAAATTCTAAACAAGAAGAAAAAATTATGCCGTGAACAAAAATCTCAAAAATGAATTGAATTTTCAACCGTTCGTTCGATGTAGGAAGAAATTTAATCAATTTTAATTTTACACGAATAGCTGGCTGTTTTTCGCTCCTCGATATATTTAGACCTACATTTTTAACCAGCTCACTCACTCACTCACTTCCACTATCAACATGAAAATAAACGAAAACGAGTTTTATAAAAATCAATACCTACCTTTTTCTATATCGAAACGGTAAATTAATAATTTTTCGTATAATTTTCAAATCGTCCCATATCGAAACTGATCGATTAAAGCTCACCAGTTTACGGTGATTTCTTTACAATGGCATCTTTCATCAAAAGTTATACCTATTCGTTTTTACTTTCTTTATTCATTTCACTGCGAAAAATATTTTAATACGTATCTGAAAATAGAATCAAAATCCATCCCTTCTGCAGATAGGTATTTAAAAATTCGACGTATTTTATTCCCTTCACTCAAAACTACGATAAATTTTTTTCACGAGTCAACAAATCGATTTGGTAGTTGGTACTTGATGGTGGGTAGGTAACTTTTATATTTGAAAAAAAAAAATCAACCAAAATAAAATAACGCAAATTGTGTAAATTTTTTCATCATTCAGAATTTCTTAGAAATTAAATAGACTTCGTGCGTATAAATAAGTTTTACTTTAAAATTAACCTTTCTTAGGTTCGTATCGCAATTTTTTTTAACATCTCGAATGAAATTCCTATATAGGTAGGTACCAATTTAAATCTTATACGTGTAATATATAATTAGTGCATTGAACTTTAAACGAGAAATTTTTTTTCAACGTTATCTCATTACAACAACTCGTTTGTTATTTTATTATTAATATATATATTTTTTCAATATAAGAGATCTTGGAAAAAAAAAAAGGTAATTAATGCGTTAGTTACGGATTTTCTTCGTTGGTTTACGAAAATTTCAAATCAATCGGGGTTGTCATGCATGACAGTGTACATATATTCTACGAATAGTTACTACATCATACGCATACTTTTCCATTCAAAAGACAATTTTCAAGGTAAAATTTGCATACAAACCTCGACATTTATTCGTGGTTTTATCCATAATCGCTTTTGTTGAAGTAATATTTCCATATCTAGAAAAAAAAAAAATAATAATAAAAAGATCATTTACATATGTACGCTTAAATATACATATATGGTATCTAAAAATACGTGTATGTATAGGTAGGTATAGGTACTATAGGTAGTAGGTAGACAATAGGTATAGGTAAGTATAGTATAGCCAGACAGATATACGCAATAGGCATATCCAAAGTTTTCATTAGACACATTAGTTCTATGTGTTGTGTACTGACACTGAGTAGGTAAGGTACTTCATTTAATGTAGCTTGATGTTTTTACGCCTTAATTACGAAATAATAATTAAATTTAGCCCATTTCGAAGACAAATTGTTTGAATCTATTCGAAGTAGATATTCTCGAATTTACTTGAAAGTCCACCTACCTAATTACTTCGTTTAAGAAACAATTTCCATAAATTACCACTCGGCGAAAAATTCTAACGGGTAATTACGACCACTTGTGATATTAAATACGGGCACAAATAACTAAGAATTATTGAAGTTGTCGTGTTTTTCTTTTCTTTTTTTTTCCAAAGTGAGTTTCTTGTCAACTTACGTATACAGTTAGTTACTTATTACCTACAATATCACCGAGTGTAATAAGAAAAAAAGTACCCCAGCAGCGATAATTATATTTTTTAAGAGTTTAATTTTCACACCAAAGAACAATAAATCTATAATCTGTGCTGCTTATACCACCATGCAAATTGTAGAAATATAAGCTAGGGAGGGAAATCTACTCCAAAGTCGTGTTCAGAGTGTACGTAGCTAGCTGGCTAGCTTACCTAGTACCTATGTAAGGCGAAAAATTGAGGAAATAAGTCCTAATAACACTTCAACGCCACAATAATCGTAAATATGGCACACGTATTTATGTTTAAATTTTGCTCGGATAACAAAACAAAATTCGAACAGTTCATTAGTACGTGAATAAAACACACTGATTTGGTTTTCATTTTAGAGTTAAAAAATTCACAAATTTCAGAGAAATTATTGAAATACTTATTACCACAATATAAAAAACTTGGACAATACATCTACCACCATTTCAATTTTTACAAGAATTCCATTAATTTACGAAGAAAATTATAATAAAATGGATACGAAGTACATACTAGAATCGTTTTTAAATTTTTTTTTCGCTCTTTATCAAGATCATTCAAATTAATTAAATAAAAATTTCAGATTCTTATTTTTTTCTAAAAATTAAAAAAATTATTTCTTTATTTACTTTTTAAAAAATTCGGAAAACTTAATATTTAACGACGGAAGTAAGTCTATCATTTAAGGTGTATTTTCAATTTCGTCTTTCCATTCATAGCTGTAGCATTATATTTTAAAAAATATTTCAAACTTCTCCATCTAAAACGTATTTACGTTCCACTTCCAGCCAAATTGATCAATTTTAACCCTAGTTTGAAAAATCTTTTTAAATTAGCGAACGAGCAAAATTAGACATAATTCGATTTCCAATCAAACAAATACAACTTTTCTCATTTCGACCTTGAAAGCTGCAAAGATACGCAAATTTAACCGTTTCTAGTTAATTAAAAAGGCCAGAAATTTCGTTTTTGGTGAATTACGACCGCTATCGCCGTATAAAATAATATCAATCTCATTCTATCTGAGACGTCTAAGGAGTTGAAAATTATTTCTTAAATACAATAAAAATGATCAGGCCCATGCGCAAGGGAGGTTTTTGGGGACCAATCCCACGAACGAAAAAAATATGAATTTTACTACAAAAAATTTGGCTATTAAGTCTAAAAAATTGCACGCAGTCTTTGAAAATTAAAAATACAATTTTTCCCAAACGTAAGGCACATGTATTTTTTTTCGCAAGGCAGCAAATTTTGGAATTTGTAAGCGATGACAATTGGAAATCAGTACCAAAACCCTACGCTTGGAACAATCCTGGCTACGGGTCTGAACAAGATTGCATATAATGATTGATTATGACAGAAACAAATATTATCTTTTGATGCTCTCTAAAATTTTTGGCAAAAATGAACAAAATTCAGAGAGTTTTAAACGTGGAGTGAAAGTAAAATTTCCACCAAGCTATGTTTATTATGCAGTCAATAAATTAGCAATGAGCGTCAAAACGACCTTTACGTCATATTGTTAATGAAAACCAGACTAATATGGAGAGGGGGAGGGAATAATCAACAAAATCAGTTTTGGAGTCCTAGAAAACCATTGTGTTCATTTTCGGCCACGTCAGATAAGTATTTATTTTTATTTTTCGAAACTAAAAATCATTTGCTCAGCTCGATATCAACCAAAAGCGATCAAATTTCGGAAATATGCTTAGATTGGCAACGGATTTGATATTCTGGAGTAGGGATGACCTCTCGTCAAAATTCAGCTGTGCTCAAATTTCGGAGAAAGGGTGCTGAGGTGCTAAAATCGCAAAAATTGTTCCTTTTTGAGCCAATCGATAGATAATCTAAAATTATAAAATATATCCCAAAATTAGTCTCGTAAATCAATTAGGAGGGGAGCTATGAAGTGGTTTTCCTTTTTTGACCTTGTAAAATGGCCGCCCGCTATCTCTCTTACAAATTGAGCTGTGTTAAGTTGAACTTTGGTATGCAGGCGTCGTAGGTGCCACAGATGTGCTTTTTGGGATTGCGACTTTCCACACCCATTGTGCATCCTTACAGCCCAGAAATGTGATTTTTTGGGTTGTTCACCACATAACTCTCCTCCAAATTGAGCTAGGAAGTTGAAATTTGGTGTGTAGGGACCTTAGATGTATTTTTTGGGAGTTTCGGATTTTCAGCTTCATTTCACCTCTTTACAACTACAAATAATTTGGTTTATTATTGGTTTTTCTAATTTTTCATGCTTGTTCCTCGCATATCTTCTCCCCCCCCCTCCACCCATTGGACTAGGAAGTTGAGATTTGGTATGCGGATTTAGCAAGTCCCGACTGTGCTTTTTGATGGAACCGACTTTTTAAGTTCATTGCATCTCCCTCTTATCCTCACCACTAATCAGGAAAGACACAATCTTTCAATAAGTAGTTTATCTCTGAAACTATAGAAGAAGATAACTGGGCGTGGTTTTGAGTAATAAACCAAATCAGATCTTAACAACACAAATGAAAATATTTTTGTAGAGGGTAATTAACGATAAATAATATAAATATGTTGATTAAAGTATCCTCAATAAATCGGAAAATTTTCAAAAACACTGTTGTTGTTTTTTTTTAATTTATCGCACAGTTCTAACTATTTATTTTTATCAGTAATTCGTATATACGTATCAATTACACACCTTTAGTCTATTCAGCAATGTAGCAAATCTTCTCAAATTTAAAACAGCTATCATCCACTAAGATGACCAAATTAGTTTAAATTTTTATACTTGTAATTACGTAAACGACCTTTTTTAGAGATACCTGATATACACTTTTGAACTCTTAAATAGGCGATTTAGCAGTAAAATCACCCTCGTGAGGATTTTTCGTACATTTTTCCCTTCACTTGATGTAAGCTACGGAACAATTAACTTATATCTAACAATTTTCTGAGTAAATTTCTTCTAACAATGGCTAATTTTTACAGGGGAAAAAAACCTACTTCATATACTAAATTTTTTTCTGTCGAGATAAAAATCAATACGAGTATAGCACACGTTTATCGAAGTTGAAATCGTAGCGAAGCCCTACTCTTTGCTCCTCTCTCCACCGCCCATCCAAAAAACAATTGCAACGAGTTTTCTAAGAAACATTTCAAAATTTTTCGAATAAATGCAACCGTAATTTTCAACATTTTAGGTAGATATTACCCAACGAGTATTACGAACGTTGTATTAAAGTAATTTAACCAAAACTGAAATTATAACCGTGTAATTTATAACCGGAATATAATTAAGAACTTTTGAAGTACGAACGTAAAATCTTTAAAAACAACGAATTCTAAACAACGCGCTTATTCCAAAGAAGTTTTTTAAAGAGGTAATAATTCAACGAATAGGCTATGCTACACGTACGTAGAGAATTGAACAGAAAAATTCAGGTATGTATTTTTTTAAACATGGCAGGTACCGCACGCGCAATGAATTTGAGCCATAATGAAGCCGAGGAAAAATTTTCCAAATTCCTGGTACTATTTTCACAATCAAATAAGTAGCTTAGGATAGGAATCAAAATGTCAAGAAAAATTCGTAACACGGTGATGTAAACAAAAGAGTGATAAGAACCCATATTGCAAGACTACAAAATATTACCTATTCAAATGCATAGTAATAGATCAATTAAGTCGCTTTAGATCGGCACAAATTCTTTTTATTTAAAAAAATATATATATATACATATATATGAACAATTTCTATACTACTTAATCAGTATGTAAGTTATGTTTACTAGAATCCATAGAAATAAACCGATTTTTATTGCAAGTTTATAAGGATTCGTTGATGTTTATATCTTTCGGACAAATTCTCACCTTACCAATCGATATAGGTACTAACAACGAAATGTTATTTCGCTCAAGCACTTACATCAGACGTACTGTAGGTACAACTACAATGTGATAAAATCAACTCGGCGAATCTACACGAGTAATCATTTTAAAACCCATGTAACTAACGCGCACGTTTGGGAAAAAGAGAAATTCAGCCGAAATGAAATTTCAGAAGAAGAGTAAAAAAAAAAAGAAGAAAAAAAGAAAGAAAAAGAAGCGAAAAAAAAAGCAAAAGAATTTGTCGAGTATACAGCGAGCATTCGCCATTATTATGCCATTAACCCCAGAAAATTTAAAACTCGATGGCTTTTCCATTTTACAATAGGATCAATTCGTTCGGCGTCTTTTTGTTTTATTTCCACCAATGACATATAACAATTTTCATCGAAACGTTATTACAAAAAAATTCATAAATAATTCGAAATTGGTCGAGTATCGTTCAACATTTCAAGTAGCATTATATACCACATATATACATATATATACTGATAAGAATAAATAATGTATTATCACTTGAGACTATTTTAAAACGTATGTTTTAAGTAACCAAGTATAAGTGATATACTTCGAAATTAAATGCAGATATTAATGTGATTTTTTTTTTGTGATTATTTTGTACTAAGGCGGGCAATTAAAGTCAAATATTCGCATGCGTTATATAATTACAGAGTAAATAAATACCAGTGTTTACATTTCGAAAGAAATAGCCACGAATAGAATATTTAATCAATCTGTTAAGCACGATAAGTACGCGAGTAAATATAAGTAGGTATAGGTGGAGGTACCTAAGTATAGAGGTACGTATTTCTCTATTTCTCGACTTTTTAGGAAGTACCCATATTTCGAATACATCTGTAGAAAGTCAAGGACAAAAGTTCAATTCGTACCGTCGTAGAACCTAAGTAGGTAATACATACTTTTGAAACAATAATATTATATTTTAACGATAAAATAATCAATTTTCCAATTTTAAGGTGGGACTTCGCGTTGCAAAGTTAGCATACCCAATCTCTAAGGCAGTATTATTTAGACGAATGAATTTTACCATTTTTTTTCTCGTTTGAGAGTTGATAATTGAAAAGGAATTACGCGAAATACAAAGAATAATGTTAGTTTGAAATAATCGGACAGTTGAATTCATTTGAATAGATGCTCAATCGGAATTTTTGCCATTTTTAAGAAATTTAAATCATATCAATTCCGTTAGAAGTTTCTGCAGGATTTCTCGAAAATCAAGAACGGAATTCGATGAATTTTGGATATGTTGTAGCAAACAGTACTACCGACAAGTGTACAGAGCCTTTTTCACCTAACAAGAATATTATCACGCTAAACGAGAGCACTTTTTCCGAGTTTCTTTAATCTCGAATAATTTTGATCTAGAGTAAAAAATTCGAAAAAGGGCTCCGCTCGCTGTGAGTCTACAAGTACGAAATCTTAATTACAATATGTATAATATTCGGAGCAAATAATTTTTTTATTCCATCGAAGACATTATTACTTTTAAAACACCTCTGGGCAGACTTTGCTCAGTGCCCTCCCGGTACGAGCCGCCACTAATTCAAATTCAATTTAAAGCTACATATTTAATAGTACCTACATATGTACTTTGGGAAAACTGAAAGTAGAAATAAAATAAATAAAACTGATAATACGGGAAAATGCCACGCACGATTATGGTGAGTAAAGATTCATTGTTCTAGTTGTTATTGCTAATTGAATTTGCGTTCATAAAAGTTATTTATAGTTAATCCTCAATACCAATTTTTTTTCTCTGTTATTAATGATTCGAACGAAATTCCGTCGATAAAAATTAGAACTATAGTTGAAAAATGTTATGTTTTTATAAACGTATGCGTATAAAAATTCACAGTTCCATATTGACGATAAATAATTGATACGTGTCTAATATTTAAAAATGCAGACTTGAAATGGAATCCATTATCACAGTGTGATAATGTTCCACAAAAACGTAATCATGAATCTATCTTCAATATATATATATAGCTACCTTTCAATATCAAATATGCATGGAGGAAAGAGAAATTTTTTCTATAAATCAGTATTTTAACCAATAAAAGTGATCCGAGCAATAGATTATTGATACTAAGTAAATACTTACACATCGTGAGAGTAGTTTTCTAAATATTTAATGAGATGTAAAAGACGGATTTCAAAATGAAAAACTTTTATAAAACTTATTTTTCATCGATAGATACATTCATTAGAGTCGTTGTTCAGAAGAAAAGACATTTTTCTTCATTTTAAAGGTCACTTCAACAATGTAACTAACTAAAATTTGAATTTTTGTACAATAGGTAGAGAAGTACCATGGTACATATTATCACGATTTTTGAGGTAAGGTAAATTAAGTTTTTCAAATAAAATTATAACAATAAAAGCTAAAAATTATTGTTCGAGTTCCAATCAAGAAAAAATTCTGTAAAATGAACTGATTTCGAGAATCGGAAATAACTTTATTAATCGAATAGTTCGATGCAATGCGAGAAAAACGCAATTTTATGCATTTATTCGAGTTTTTGAGAACAGCGTAAATCATAAAAAAATGTCTAAAAGTTATACTCATCGAAACGCATACTTTGGTGAAAAAAAGGTTATGTACCTGCCTAGGGTTCGCAGTTTGTCGACTCCCCTTCTCCCTTTCCCCTAAGGGATGGAAAATTTTGGTGAAATTGTTAGACCCATCATTCCTGTAAACATTTAGATTAAAATCACGATTTTTCCTCAAATACGTCTGAATACAGAAGTTTCTTTCCAAAGGAAAGCGTCGTTTTGATATTCTGAGCCAGAGAAGTAAAATGCAGGAAATTTTTTGGCTCCTGAAATTTTTTTAAATACCCAACGATGTTATGTGAAAATTAAAAAAAAATAATATCAGGGGAATTTCGCTTATTCCTATCCGGGAGTACCTTTTAGAAAAGTTAAATTTTCGAACATTTTCAAAAAATCAAAAATCTCATATTATGGAATTATTACACAAATTTATACCAAAAATTATCATGATTGTCAATTTTTCACCATCTGATATTTCAAATTCATCTCTCACAATTATAGACGAATTTTCCGGGAAAATTATAAAGAATAGTTCTTTCCTCTTTTCTCAAGAATTTCTTTGCATCATTACAATTGTTTTCACTAAATTCACGGTGACATGGGCCAACTACATTAAAGCGATTTTTGTCCCTTGAGCCTTTTTCAGGGATTCTGCAACGCACAAGAGTGCAGTATAAATGGTCCAGAAGAAACGAAAAAAAAAAACAACGCTTCAGCCTGATTTTTGTGAAATATTTTAATTATGCGAATTAAAAAAAAGCAACGATACCACCAAAAGACTCGTCGAAGATCCCTACTAAAAATCGAATTCCAACTTTCTAGCTCAATTTGGAAGGGAGGAACAAACTCAAAACATAAGAAAACCCGCCCACAAAACCACATTTTGGGCTGGAAGGGAGCACGATTGGTCTAAAAAGTCAAAACTCCCAAAAAGCCAAGGGAGATAGGGAGGAACAGCTTTTTTTCAAAGTCTAAAAAAAGAAAACCCCCTACTATCTCCCCTCCTAATTCACTTGAGAAGTGGATTTTTGGATATGTTGAACAATTTTGGATTGCCTATCGACTGGCTCAAAAAGGAAAAATTGTTGGCGATTTTAACCCCTCAGCATCCCCTCTCCTAAATTTAGGGCATAACTGAATTTTCGCACGAGAACATCCTTATTCCAGAATATTGACTAGTCCGCCAATACAAGCCTATTCCCCAAATTTGATCAATTTTGACTGGGATTGAGCTGAGTAAATGATTTTTAGTTTGGGGGAAGGGGAAGGGGAAATAAAATAAAAATAAATATCTGACATGGCTAAAAATGGTCGTAATGGTTTTCTAGGACCCCGAAACAGATTTTGTTTATTTCTCCCCCCCCCCTCATCCGAAGTAGGCAGATAGACTGTAATAGTCTGGTTTCCATTGACAATATGACATGGAAAATCAGGCTAAAAATGAAAAATTGCTTTTAGGGATCTAAAATAGATGACCTATGGTCTTTCGGATACTATTTTTTTTTAGAAATGTATTTTTTCAACTTTTTTAACAAATTTACCTCAAAAGTCGTGGAAAACCCCATTTTTAAGTGCGCCCCCATCTAATCATTTAAAGCTGATGCTTGCATCCATTTTGGGAGGGTGTTTTTTAAAAAAAAATTCTTCATAGTTTTTCAACAAATTTGTGAAAGAACACAAAAAAGAAATTTTTTACATTGGCCTGAAAAAAAAGTAAAATAATGAAAATTAGCCTATCAAACGATAATTTTAGGTATAAAGTAGCGTAATAATTTCAATTATAAAAAACATTTTCAAAAAAGATGTTTTTTTTTTGAAAATTTTCGAGCTTTTAGTCCGTTTTGCAAGTTGAAAAAATAGTGCCCGAGAGATGAAAATTTTCACCGCATCGTTTCGAAGTTATTTCGCTATTATACTGACCCCCACCGTAGAACGTATGTTATCATCACTAAAATTTAGAATATGAAAAAAAATTCGTAAAATCTGAGCTTGTTTGAAATATTATTCGTTGCTATTACGCGAGTGCTGATATCTGGATAGAATTACCCACGCTTAAAAAATTTATCCCTTTTTAAATGAATTTCTCTCAAGTGCTTCTTCCTATCGTTTTATGTGAAGTTCTTTATGTTTGATGGATGACTCACAATATACTACATGAATCATAATATTCACATCGCTCAACTGATAACATGAAACATGAAAGTTAATCAATGAATCGCACACGATATAAATGTGTAACAGAAAGTTGACGTGCAAAGGTGCCATCAAGCAATCCACTCATAGTGGACGTTTGGACCTCAAAACCTCAAAACCTCGCCATCGATTTCAATTTTTAAACTAATCTTTAGTGAGGAGCAAATGAACGTACGATTTCGACATTAATTTAATTTTTTAGTTTCAGCAACACTGTTCCTAACCACATTGACATTTCCTACAATACCAAGCTAATGTAAGTAAATACATTTTCAAAATATAGCTACTGTACCTATTTTTATAAAAGTTCCGACACTGGTTAGATGGCAGAACAGTAGGGGAGGAGGGGGCAAAAAAAAGCACGAAAAAACTATGATACAACAATTTAAACCACTTGCCACTTTCTATAGGGAAAACAAAGCCATTTTCAAAAACTTTCAAGCAAGGATTTCGAAACTTCTGTATGTATACCTTTGGCGCTTACGCTTCGAAAATTCTATTCGTTAAAATTACTATCTATATATATATATCTTGGGTTTTATTCATCGAAAAAGCTAATTTGAAATAAACGACTTTTGTGTTCGGTTACGACGAACAAAACACTAAGCTACATTACATTCACGACAGTACACATTAAACGTATACCAACGTATGCTTGTAGATGTAAGTACATACCTGTATCGGGTAAGAAATTACGTGAAAATTTGCTTGTATAAAGCATTATCTTTCTCATGGCCGGATAGATAGGTAGAGGAGGTATAGGTGAATATACGAAGGTATGGGGTATGCTGTGGTATGGTGATTAAGTAATAATAATAATAAATGGAATACGAACGAGTCGAACGAACATGAAAATTACGAATAAACGTGGAAAAAAATGACAAAAACAAAAGAATATAGTGTAAAAAAAAAAACAACAACTTTTCGTTTACTTACTGAGAACACATGTTGATAAGATCTTTATCAGTGGTATTTTGGCCGAGTCCACGAATGTATAAATTAGTTTTCGATAATTCGTTATTTTCAGCTCCATTTTTCGTGCTGCCGGTTGCACCGTTGGTGTTTGCACCAACACCGCTCGTCGAGCCACCGTTTGCGCTCGCCGCGCAAGATGAATTTGCATTGGTATTATGAGACGTGGACATCGCGCCACCTTGAGAACTAGAACTGCTATTGGTATTAGCTGGTGAAGTTGCCGAGTTCACTCTTTGCTAAAATCATACAACGATAAAAACAACAATTACGATAACGACACTGAATGCAAATCCAACTATATCTACATACATACATACATGCGTACAGTACATGTACTTGTTGTACTGTATGTCTACGTACATGTATATTTGTGTATGTGTATGTGTGTATTATCAATATCACACATACACATACACAAGTATAATAATAATCCGCAACAACCAACATACACTAAACGCTGTTTCCTTTACTCTCTAACATGCTATAACAATAATATACTGATAAGAATACTGCATTATCGGACTGTTCCTTTTGGATAAACATTTTTATGCGTCTGCACTCTCTGCAGATTTAAATTTAATCTCGTGTTCGAGTATTTTTTTTTCTTTTTCTTCTTCTTCTTCTTCTTCTTTATATAATACGTACGCGAATGATAAATGAGCTGATTTGGTCTTTTTTTAAACTATTAAGTAAGTATAATAAGTAAGTGTGTACTTCTGCTCAACTTGCTCGCCACAATATAACCGTTTATAAATTTCATTCGCGCTGGTACCGTATGTACGAGCTACAAAGCGATGAAATTTTTTTTTTTTTTTTTTTTTTTCTTCGTCTATTCGTTATTATAGCAGTACATTTAAAAATTACGCTTTATTAAGCTCTCGTGTTGTATTTTACCTACAGCTTTTGTATTTTGCACTCGATTTTTTCGCACAATAGGGAACATCGTACATATAGCTTATACTTGAAAGAGCGTTTTTTTCTTTTTTTTTTTTTTTGTATTTTTTATTTTCGCGACGCATCGAGGAAATGTTTCATTATTGCGGTATTGATTTTTCTTTTTTATTAGCTTCAGTTTCACTACGAAGCAGCAGCCGACTTACACAAAAACCACATGTGAAATAGTAAAATTTCGTTAGCTGGGCGAATTAGCACGTAACGCTATTCTTTTCTAAAATGGCAAACAATATCTGGTATCGTGTTAAGACAAACCACAATCCAAGAGTGCGCAGGTATAAGCATACATATACATATATATATATAGTAGCTTTTCAAGGGGATGAACTTTAATAAGAAATTCAACAAGTCGATGTATGTACATATGTACGTAGCTGATAATAATAACACATCACATACGTATATGTACGTATCGCATGCATATGTAAAACCAGTTTATACGGGCGTTTTGAGAACGCGATCGTGTTTTCCCAGCCATCACGGCTGCTTCGCAAAATTACATTTTAATACGACCATAAAATCAATTTCATACTCGAAATATAAAGCAAAAAGCAGTTTAATGTTTCTAAATGGATGTTCTCATTAAATATAGTCGTCGACGATAAATCTATTTCGGGTCGTTTTGCCAGCACAGATACATTATGCGCAATCTAAACGTACCAGCGTCTTTACGGCCAACAAATTTGATTTTCTTCGTTTCGAAAATATCAAAACGCAAAACCAATATACCGCTGTACAATATTATACGCTACCCATATTCAGAATTTATACTCGGTACAATACAAAATTTCACATATTAAAGGCTTTATTGTGTACATATGTATTACGATGTGCACGTACATTGCATTTGTCCTACATAGTGATACAATACATTTACAGGTAAGAGAAGAGCTGTGTACTGTATATCTATGTAATCCTTCAAATCGTATATTCCATCTTCATCGTAATTTCAACATACGTATACGTAGTATTATTTACGTAGCGAATCGATATTTAAAATATACTAAATACTGGCAAGTCGTACGTACGTACGTAGATACGTACAGCGATAAAGAATACATATTTCAATAAAAGAATCAAAATCAAACAATATGAAACATCAATTCGAACATACCAGTGAGTATTCGATGCACGATTCGATTATCTCGTTCGATTCGAAATTAACGATAATTATTTCAAATTTCCCATAGTATTTGAAAACCGGAGCACGATTATATTAGACACATTGTTAAACAGTTAAGAGTTTTTGAAAAATTAAATAATATAATACCAGCGCACAACTTACATTCTTACACGAAAAAACTGTTTACGTCGCACAAGTATTCTAGTATAATTTAAACTAATAAGTTAGCTATAGAAAAATAATGAAAGTACCTAAAAACGACGAGTAAATTTTTGTTTTTTTTTTTTTCTATAATACATCCACTAATTCACGTAATCACTGTTGGACGAAAAATTAAAAAATGTAAATATTTTCATTTTCTTTTGCTTTTCTCTTTTTTTGTTTATATTCTATTGTACGGTTGTCAAATAACGATGTAACGATCATAACTGGATAAGTGACCGGAATAAAAACCAGTCTTTCATCCATCCTTTCACCTTCCCTTCCATTTTCGTACGTCAGACGTTTGTTTCCTATGTATTCGGCTAGCTGCTTCCCCGCAATTGATAATTGAACCAAAACCGAAACGCAAAGACGATCGAGATAAACTGAATACGAAGTTTGTATTTTTTCTGTTTCGTATTATTATTATTATTATTATTACTTATTACGTACCTATTTTTCGGACGAAATTCGAATTTTAAAAAATTTCTATTCAAAATTCAACAGAATCTACGAGACGTTTAATTTTGAAAATTGTCCGAATTAGTATTGTTCGTGAAGCGAATATTTTCATTATTCATTTCTTACTTTTTTAAATTCCAATATACGACTGTGCCCGTACAGATGAACATCTTCAGGAAATATTTCAATGTTTTAACCTTTTTCATTAATCGAAATCAACGTGAAACATTTTTTTTTCGTTTAATTTTTACTCCTTTTGTTTTCCTTGTTTTCAAAATTTTTCAGTTTCTTTTTTTTTTAGTCTAATTTTCTATGCCTTATTATTAGAGTTTGGAAAAATCTAAAATGCATATATTTTTTTTTCTGTTTGAAATAATAGTGCATATTTAATACATCTGTATGATATGTTGCATATTTCGAACAAAAATGCATATTTTTGCTCATTTCAGACACGTAGAGGGTATATTTCTGCATATTTTGTCCATTTTTCCTATTTTTTTAAATATATTTTTACCATTTTCCTCAAATTTTTGCGAAAATTTCCATTAGAGAATTTTTTTTTTCAGATAAAACTATAAGATATTTTCATTTTTTGAACGATTACTATTTCAAAAAATGACCTTTACCACCAAATAGTGAAGTAATACAGCATTCTACAGTATCAGCAGCGTTACAGTGTTGTAAAGGTAAAAGAAAAAAACCTTTCTAATAATACCCCATATTGATTTTGCATATATTGCATATTTGCGGACTTGAAATGCATTTTTTTGCATATTTCAAACCTATAGACTGCATATTATATGTGCACATTTCACTGCTGTAGAGCGCATATTTTTCAGGACTATATATATTATTATTATTAATGAAAACCTGGCTGATACGGTCCATCGACTAAGGTTGAATGAGGTATTGAGGAGGGGGGGGCAGACATCAACAAAATCCGTTTTGGAGTCCTAGAAAACCATTACGACCATTTTTAGCCATGTCAGATATTTATTTTATTTTTTCACAAAACTAAAAAAATATTTGCTCAGCTGGATAGTGACCAAAATCGAACAAATTTGGGAAATAAGCTTCGATTGGCGGCGAATTTAATATTATGGAATGACGATAACCTTAGGTCAAAATTCAGTTGAGCCCAAATTCAGGGGAGGGGATTCCGAGAGGCCAAAATCGTAAAAAATTATTCCATTTAAGCCGATTGATAGACAGTCGTAGGTTGTATATCATATCTAAAAATTAATTACCTAAGTCAATTAGGAGGGGAGATACGGCGGTTTTCCTCCTTTTTGACCTAGAGAAAAGGCCGCTCCTCCCTTATTTCCCTTCAAAATTGAGCTAGAAAGTTGAAATTTGGTTTGTATACTTAGTATGGATCGTAGATATGCCTTTTGGAGGTTATAACACGGTTTTTTGAACGGGTTTTCCTATATTCTGAGTTTGTTTCTCGCGTTACTTCCCTTCAAATTGACCTGTGAAGTTGAAATTCGGTGTGAATATTTAGTAGGAGCCCAGGGTGTAATTTTTAAGGGGTCGACTTTTCAACCTTACTGCACCCCCCCCTACCCCCCCTCACAACCTCGAAAAAATTATTTTTGTGTTTGTTCCTCGCATATCTCTCCCCAAATCGGGCTAAGATGTTGAAATTTGGTAATTAGATTTAGTACAGGTTTTACGTGTGTGTTTTCGGGGTTTAGACTTTTATCCTCATTGCAATATTTCACAACTTTGAAAAAATTGCTTTTTTTTACTTTTTGAGTTTATTAATTCGCATGATTATAATATTTCACGGAAAATCAGGCTTCTGCAAGCATCGCACGTTAAGCAAAGAGTATGATACTCGATATTAGCCTACATAGTACCTACGTAAGAGTAGCTAACAATTATGTGTATTTTACGAATGAATTGTAACAATTCTGGATAAAAATGATAGACCTTAATAACTTTGGAGGTCGATAAAATTACACGTAGGTATAATGTACGCGCGAATGTGGTTTTAATTAATCATAAAAGTTTTCTTCGTTGCAATTTACAAAAATCTTACTTCATCGCATGGTCTGAATTCATTATTCATACATATTTCAAGCTCATTTAGATGTTCATTTCAAATCAAGTAAGTAATTTCACTTGAGAAATTAACATGCTGTCGTGCTTTACGAGCGTACGTTACTTTAGCGACAAAAAGCTTCGAAATTACAAACTTGGTTCGTATGCGGGCAGTTCTCAAATACGTCTACGTACCTTGTGTCAAAATATAATGGAAGTTGGAAAATGAATCGCTATCTATAGCGAATATATAGTTATTTAGTTCACAGTTAGCTAGGTAGAAAGGTATGTAACGAATCCAACCTGGTGTTGAACAAAAACCATATCAAAACGCGAAAGTATACTTTACTCATTGGCGTATTTCGAAAAAATAAAATATCGTAAAATACGTATCGTGTAATTAATCTATAGCTACAAAAAAAAAAAAAAATGCAAACGAAGCTGAAATTTTTAATTTGTACTTAATCTAAATTTTTACATCATTCACCGAGTAAATATAAATAGAATTCACGCGGAATATCGACTTTTTAATCATTTCATCTTTTCCATCTTCTTAAATGAAAAAATGTTGAAAAAATTATTGAAGCGTGTTAAACAATTTGGCAAATTAAATATCTACACTAAACCCTCATTTTTTTCTCATTCTTCCCACCTTCCTGCTCCTAACAACTAAAAATCAAAGTTGAAGCAAAATGAAAATCAGCGTACAATTTTTTTACATTTATAAAAAAAAAAAGAAGTTCATCAAAATTTTACTGTGTATATATATATACGGCAACCCCCCCACCCCCTCTCAAAAAAGCTAAAACGTCAATTGTCTCTTGTCTGTTGTCTCTTCTAGGCTGACTAGGATTTGCGTCGATCTTTAGATGTAAATTTCCAAGTATTTCATTTTCCCACGAGACCTTTATACTTACATAAGTTTTCAAGTAATACGATACCCAGCTCACTATATCAAGTAACTTTCTTATCGTTCTAAAAAAAATATATTTATCATGAAATAAAAATACGAGAACTGTAGAATGGATTTTTTGAAACAAGCATAACGCTTTTCGCGATAAGGAAACCTAGTACTGGGTACTTACCATTAAAAAATGAATATTATAAAATTATCTGATCATGTGTAGGTAATACAATTATAAGTAAATGACTAATATTACCGAAATAATGCAACGTAATATACACAACAATCAAGAGGGAAAACAATTTTTTTCCAACGTTCGTCTACTACGTTTAGTCTGATTCATCGAGCTATCGTGAAATTACTTATTATTTCCCAGAAGGTATACAAGAGGTACCTAAAATCAACGAATTATCTAACGAAGCTAAAAAATTTTTATGGGAATTTTCTCGAATTAAGGTAAAATAAATAATTATACCGATGTAGCGATGTTAATTGCCATTTCAAAACGGCGAATTGATTACGTATGCAGGTATACGAATGCATTAATGTAAACTTTCGTCGTCGGTTGAACTAATTTTTTCCAAATAAACCTCGAAAAAACGCGCAGAGAGAAAAAAAATATCAACCATTTAAAGGTATCTATAAGAATGCACCGAAGTAGCATATGAATCGTATAATAGGGCACCGAGTATATTCGTGCACGAGCGATTTACAGACATTGTACAGTGTGCAGTGTGCAGTGTGCACAGTACACGAAATGTTGAAGACTGAAAAAACGCTCTCAGGTACACCTAATACCTAAATTTAATTTTATAAAAATGATTGCCGACGGCTAATTATTTATTATATCATCGCTTAAATTCCATCCACCACACATCATAAAGTTTTATCAAATAAATGATAACGGTTTATAACAACATTGACCTTGAATTAATACATATATTATCATCGTGGAGTTTGCAAATACACTACACGCGCAACACAAATGTATGTATACAACACTTAGCAGCGAAATATTTGAAACCTGTAAACTTGTCGATTTATATAGATAGATAGGTGGGTAGGTAGGTAGGTAGATAGATAGGTATAGGAGGTACAGGTACACTTACTACTTACACATTCGCTGTAGTTACCTTCAATCGGTCGGCTACCTTTTTTTTTTTTTTTTTTCTATTTCTCTGCTTTTCACTGCTCATTTACACGTCAATGTCATTTAATAAAATAGAAACACGAATATAGTGTGTAGCGTGTACTATCAGCCAGTGTCGAGGTATTCAAACATACCAACATTATTGATAAGCGATAATTACTTAATAAATTTTTTCAACAACCAGCGCAGCGTAACCGATAATACACACATTCGCGTCTGAGCTTGGTACCTAGCTATAGCTACCTATATAGCTACATACTGCCTAGCGAGAGAGCTACCTACCTATCAAATAGGTAACCGAATTCTTTCAACAAAACCGCTTACCAACCTATCTACAATACGTCTATACTCGATACTTGTAAACATGTACCAGGTATAGTTACTATATCGTCAATTAATATCTATAATACCTAATACGAGAATGTGCAAGGGATCAATGACGTGACGTCACCGTCACTAAACATACCAAATACCAAACCAACATACACAGATGGACGAACTTATTAAATATGAGACTAAAAATGGCGACAGTTTGTTTCGAAGCCGAGCAACATTACCGCAGTTAAATTAAATGCAAATTAAAAGCTACATATTATCGTATCTATATATCTCCTATGTAGGTATAGTTATTCAGTTTATCTTTCATACCATGTTTTGGTGCGTTTGATAGACGTGATTAATTCCTTTTTTTTTTTTTTTTATGATAGAAAGAAATTTTAAACAAAATTCACCTCGTATAAAAACCAATAAAACCAAACGTTAACGACGAAATTTTTCCTTCTAAAAAAGAAAAAAAGAAAAAATGAGAACAAACGCGAATTTCTTTTGAAGGTCATATGAGTAATTTTTCCTCTCAAGGTAGACGACCGCGTATAAAAACTGCTTTGAAAAATTAACGAAATAATTTTTCCTGCAATCTTCGCGAATTTTTAAATAAACCTACATTTATGGGGGAAAAAATATATGCTATAAATTAAACATAATTACGATAAAGAAACGAAGAAAGCGTTAGAATTTGTTTCTAGTCTGGAAAAACGTCGTATACGTTACCAGATTTCGAATCAAAATTCATATACGTACGTACACGTTTAAACACCGTTCAAATATAAGATTACATTGTTTGAAATAATTATTAAAAAAATTACGCCCGAAGCATTGAAGACTAAAATAATAGAAGAGCGAGGTTACGAAACGCTTAGCTTTTCAAGTTTATAATACTACGAACGATGCCAACTCGCAACGTAGGTAATTAAGAAGAAGAGCGCACTTGATCAGTTTTTTTCATCTCGACGTCTATAATACGTATTGCTAGCTGTAGCTACATAATATACCTATGCTCGGTTAATAATACTCGAGTACATCGACATCTGATTTCATTTCATTTTCATAAAAATACAGAGTACATCTATGTACATAATAGTTAGTAGCCTAACGCTATTCTCAGCCTGCGAGCATGATCCGCTCGCCATGCCACCTTGCCTTAGTTGGCGATATTACGGATACCTCGATACCTTGGTACTTTTACGTTAGTTAAAGGTACGAGAGAGAATGTAAGTACATTTCATTTATAATAAAAATCAATTTCTTCTGAAAAAAAAAAAAAACAGTTTTGGTTTCACAAATACGAATATAAGTAAGTACACCGCATCTACAATTGAAAAGACACATTATACTGGTACAAATGAGAATATAGCTGATTGATAGATCAAGGTTAAAAATAATTTCGTATAAGAAAGCGCATGCTATAATATTAAGCTTTAGATATTCTATTTTTAAGAGAATATAATATTTTGGAAATAATATCGCGACTTGAGGTAATTTTTTACGTACAACTATTTATACTTTACATTCGATTTTTTTTCTCTCTCTCTCCATGTCCGTTTCAATCAAATAAAGTAAAAAAACTCATTCGATGTAGGTAAGGCATTTTTCAAACTTTTAATAGGTAGGTACATAGACCGGTAGATACGTAGAGGTCATTATTATACATAAAAGGATGATGATATAATATGTAAGTATATGTATATCGCGAGGGTGGAAAAAAAAACAGCCGCTAGATACAGATACGTGGACGTATAACTTTAACTATGCTACGCAAAACATCATTCACGAACTCGTTAAATTTTCTAGGTCGAAAATCAAAATTTTTTGCTTACTTTACAAACCGATAAGGAGCAAAAATAACTTTTTTTCCCCCTTCAATCGCACTTCCTACCTACCTGTACTACCCGTATACATCTACCAAATTTTCAGCGTTTTCTCGTGCCAGATTTTCGATAACTTCATTCAAAATATATCTACCTAATCGTGAAGGTGGTTCGAATGATTTTTCGTTCAACGAAAAAGAAAAAAAATAAACATCACTCTTTTACGACCTGATTTTTTTGACAGGTATTTATCGCTTTGCAGGAGAGAAAAAAAAATAGACCAAAAGTATACCACCGCTTTGAAACACAACGAGAGGAAGAACAGGGGGATAATTGGGGCGGAATGAAAATTTTTACTCCAACCCGGAGACACAATAGCGTGATGAAACATTTTTTAAAGCATGATTTTGAGGTACAAATTGAAAAAAAATGCAAATAATGAAGTTCGTGCAGAATATGAAAGAAGTACAATTTGTTAAACGTATAAGGCTGTGGAGTACAGTGGCAGTGAAGTTTTGCCAAGTGTTAGCGTCCAATTTTGCAAACTTAATCATGGAAAAAATAAAAGAATAATTTTTAATTTAGCACAGAAATATACGGATGAGAAATTATTATTGATAGAGGACAGCCAAGGATAGGTTCGAGTTGCAAGGATTCTTCACCAGCACACAAAGTATTATGTACGGAACCTGATTAATGAAACCGGATTGTCCTGGTAGCGTGAATTTATAATTATAGGAAAATGCTCAAAAGTCAAAGCGAAACGGAGTTAAACTCCAAAATTTTTACTTAATCAACATAAACTCCGAATTACAACCTTCCGAAATATTTAAGCCAAGTAGCAGAGAAAAACAACGAAGATACTTTACTTTATTTAGAGCTGGGGGTGGCAGAACAAGGGTTATAAAATTGAAGATAATAGTTAGGTGTTTAAATTTTAGGTTTTTTCGGAAATTAGATAGGGGGAGCAGAGAAAAGTTGCGAAAAGCCGTCCAACGGTGTCTAATTTGAACCTTACACCCGCCTACCCTCTTCCCATCTAAATTAGTTTGAAAATTCAAAATTTTATATTTCTTTTTTTCGATTTTTTTCGCTAGATTTTCGAATATTGTCAGTAAAAATCAGGCTATTTCGGTATATCGACCTACAATGGTTGAGAGAAGGAGAGAGAGCATATCCACAAAATCCGTTTAGGGGCTCTAGAAGACCATTACGACTATCTTTGGCTATGTCATATATTGATTTTTATTCTATTCGCCCCCCTCCCCAAGACTAAAATCGTTTACTTCGATCGATACTGACCAAAATTGATCAAATTCGGCCAATAGGCTCGGTTTGGCTGCGGGTTGCATATATATAAGTGGAGACGACCTTGGATCAAAATTAGTTATACCCAAATTTAAAGGGGGGAGGTGCTGAGGGGCCAAGAACGCAAAAATTGTTCTTTTTTGAGCCAATTGATAGAAAATCCAAAATTGTATAACATATCCAAAAATCAGCTTCCACGGTCAATTAGGACAGCATAAACGGAGATTTTTCTTTTTTGACCTTGAAAAAGTACTGCTCTTCCCCCATCACCCCTACAAATTGAGCTAGGTAGTTGAAATTTGGTATGTAAACTTGATAGAAGCTATAGATATGTTGTTTGGGAGTTTCGACTTTTCAGATGGTAGGAAGTTGAAATTTGGTATGAACATTTAGTAGGAGTCATGGGTGTGATTTTTAGAGGATCGACTTTTTAGCCCAATTGAACCCCCTCACAACCCTAAAAAATTATTTTTTGTAGGGTTTTCTAATTTTTTGACTTTATTCCTCGCATATCTTCCCCCAAATAAGGCGAGGAAGTTGAATTTTGGTATGTTGATTTAGTATAGGTCCTATATGTGCGGTTTGGTGGTGTCGACTGTTTAGCTCTCTTGCACCCCCCCACCCCTCCACTCTCACCAATGATTATCAATTCATATAATGATAATATTTCACGAAAATCAGGCATAATTTTCGTATTTTGATATTAACGCGTTACTTTTCAAAGGTTCCAAATCATGTTTAAAAATGGAAAAAATCGTATATTATGCTTTCATTTACAATGTCATCAGAAATACTGAAATTTCATATTTCTCTAGAAGAAATTCACAATTTTCTTTTTTAGAATATGATTTTTTAACCTTTGAAAACCGAAAAAAAAATGTCAAATACATTCTTTTGGTCTTATATGATCTGCTATGACGTGTTAATGCCAAAAAAGAAAAAGAAATATTTTTTCACTTGTAATGTAAATTTTGAAGTTTTAAACCACTACGGAGGGGGAAAGTAAAGGGTGAAGTTAAGGACCTAAAATTTTTATCACGTTTATTTGACGTCTTTTTGCGACGTTCTTTCGCCACCACTTCAAAACTTTTGGGGGAACAAAAAACTCAAATTGACCATTCATAATTACACTTTGAACATCTGCATAATTCTAGTGTCTATTTTAATATCCGCACAGTGAGAATCCAAGTTTTTTTTTTTTTTTTTGGTTAAAAATGAGAAAAACACTCGTGTTTTCCCTGTTGAAAAAGCTAGGACGTTGTTTTCTGGATACACGAAACAACTTTTAATTTGTTATCGACTGGCTAAAAAACAAAGAATTTTTGCAATTTTTGCCACTCAACAATTGCTTTCTAAATTTTGCAAATGGCTGGATCAGAATTTCGTTTCAAGCTTATTCCTATTCATATGTGTTCTAATTTGCGGTCAATCTAAGTCTGCTGCTGATGTCGAGTGAGTGAACGATTTTAGTCTTCGTGGAAAAGAATATTGAAAAAATAAAATACCCTACAAACGCAATACTCAAAATTGATCTAATTTTCTTTCTAGAATTCTGCAACGGATGCCTCCGCTCCGCATCCATCGTATATATAATATTGATGATGGACTGGACCACGGATTGAAAAAAAGAACACGTAGATAAATCACATGGTAGACAAACCATTAAGCATTTAAAGCTTCAATCTGAGCTCAAGTTGTAAAAGTTGTTAAAAGAATCGTAACAATCTCAACAGCAGAATTTTTGAACAACTTGTTGCGTTCTCAAATGAGCTCGAAAATGTCCTCATCACTTTCAGATCATTTATCGTGTCGCCAGCGCTCGTATCAATAGTTTAGTGAACGACGCAACGCGAGTAAAAATCTCCCAAAGTCGATGACCTGTCATATTGGCGAGTTGTTCATCATGTAAGAATACATAGTATATAAAATTTAACAATACGGAAAAATAAATTAATAAGGCTTTACATTTCAAGGTTATCAGCAAACAATATTGTAAACGTGTATTCTCGCGAGTAGTAGGGCGATCACAATTAACTCGTGCCTGATGGTGTCGATGTCGGCAGCAAGTCAATTGCCATTACAATGAATACGTACGTATATGCTGGTGTGGTGTGATGTGCTTATGCTCATGGCTCTTGACTCACGGGTATGGGTATGGGTATGGGTATGGGTATGGGTAACAGCATTCTTTTGTGAAAGTAAAATAATTAGTATATCAGTCTGTTGTACGGATGCGCGTACGTAACACGATATCACCATTATATGTATATATACGAGTAGGTACCTATAAGTACACAAGGTATAAGTTAATTTTTATCTACATTCGATTAAATTTCAGCAATTGAAATGGAATTTGACGCGACGAAGTTTATTAAATAATTCCATCTCGTAAAACGTAAAAGGACCGAAATCGAAATTATTGAAGGGGAAAAAAGGTGTAAATGATGAAAACACTCGAGAATTCGCGTCGTATTTGTACTATTCTGCTTCATTATCCCTCGAAAATCCGCCCCCAATTATAGCGAATGTGTTATCTTTATAGATGGAAATTTTTTATCGTCGATAATCACAAATTCACAATTACACCCACCATATTCGTCATTTTCGGAAACGCCTCCATAATATAAATATTTTATTATCTCATAAGGGAATACAACGATCGCATGACATTTTCAATAACCTTAAAATAAACTCGAAAACAAACGCAACGTTTGTTGATTTATTATTATTATTTTTTTTGTTTTATTTTTAGGCATATCTATCGCGTACATGGTAGTCTATTACTAATCAAATCTGTCACTGAATTTGTTGATGAACCCTGTACCACGTTTTGCGATAGATAATAAGCGTATCATATTTTTCTAATCCGATGAACTGCTGAAGCTTTTCCCAAAATAACAGTCCGCTTCCATACAATGTACATGAGCTATACTCACGAGAGGAAAATTAATGAGATTTTAGCAGGTATACACATCAGCAAAGTCACAATTTACAACTTTTCGCCTTACGAATGTTGCGTATCAATTGTAAAATTTGTTGAATTTCTTTCCAGAGGTATACCGGACCTTTTCAAGTACGTCTCCATAAACTGATTAATAAATTCACGTAAAAAATACTGGTCAATTTTTTTATACCTACTTTTCATGATTTCAAGATAAATTTCCTAGTAAGAAAATGACTTAGATTTATGAATTATGGGCACTTTTTTTTAAAAAAAAAAAAACCATACTTGCTGAAAATTTTTTGGCAAATCAGTCGTAAACTTCTATTGCAACAATCTCGATGATGTTTCTTACACATTTTAAAACATTTTTACGCTTGTTTTGTTCATTCGCATCGTTAAATCTGCTACCGAGTTTTTTTAATACAGCCATCGATTTTCGTGAAAATTGACATGTATTTTTCTAATCGGAGAAAAGAAACTTTTTTCTAAAACTACGATAAAAAAAAGCTTCGTTCGAAATTGTAGGATTTTACTATTTTTCGTCCTTCGACTTTTTTCTTTCTTTTATCTAATAGAGGAGAGAGAAGATTTGGCTCAAGTCGAGACGATATTCGAATATTCCATTATTATTTCCTGGATTCTTCGCTACGTGTGTTTTCATTTGGCGGATGAAAAAAAAAATTATAAACTGAAAGATAATCTGCTTCGATACCTACTAGAAAATAGGTATCGTTCCACGTTAAAAAAAAAAAAAAAAAACCTTAAATTCATCCCAGATTTTCTTATTTGATATTATTTCAAAATATAAGCTGATACGAAATGTAAGTAATGCGAAGGTTGGACTTTAATTAAATTGAAAGCATGTAATGATCTTAAAATTAGGCCTATAGATTTAAAAAAAAAAAAAAAAATCAAATTTAAGCTTACCTTATACTCGAGGCTGAGAGAACGTAAAATTCGAGATAATTTTATCCGCAATAATAGCTTTATGGCTGGGTTTTTTATTTCAAAATTTTTTTTTCCATTAAGTAAAGTTACAAAGATACGAAGAAGGCACATAAAATAAGAAGCATAAGTCGGTAGAGTACCATTACGAATTCTGCGTAAGGGATGCCAACTTTTTCTTTCTACGTGGAAAATACCTGCTGGGGGGGTTTCACAACTGACAAGAAACTTTATATGACTCAAGATAATGGAAAAAGTAGGTATTTAAACAATATTTTTTAATATTATAAAAGTCACAAGTATCTCAATCCGCATGCAGGCGAAAAAAAAGTTTTCATTCGTGATACATCTTGAATTAGAACGGGTGATTTTTAGCCTGATTTTCTATGTCATACTGTCAATGAAAACCAAGCTATTGTGATCCATCCACCTATGATGAATGAGGGGGGTGGGATAACAACAACATCCGTTTTAGGGTCCTAGAAGCCATCTTTGACCATGTCAGATATTTATTTTTGATTATTTTTTCCTTCAAAACTAAAAATTATTTGACCAGTCTCGATACCAAACAAAATCGATCAAATTTGGGAAATAGGCTTCGATTGGCGGCGGATTTGATATTCTGGAGTGTGGTTGACCTCGGGTCAAAATTCAGTTACGTCCAAATTTGGAAGAGGAGGTACTGAAGGGCAAAAATTCTAAAAATTATTATTTTTTAAGCCAATTGATAGAGAATCTAAAGCTGCATAAAATACCCAAAAATCAGCCTCCTAAATCAATTAGGAGGGAAAATATTAGGATTTTCTCTCTCCATCTCCCTTCCAAATTGAGGTGGGAAAATTTAAATTTTGTACGTACAGTAGAGACTCTAGATGCGTCTGTTGGAGATTTCGACTTTTCAGCCTCATTGTATCCCTTCATAGGGCCTGAAAAATGTGGGTTTTTAGTTGATTTTTCTTATTTTTCAAGTTTGTTCTTGATTTTAATTCCCTTCAAAATTGAGCTACAAAGTTGAAATTTGATATGTAGATGTAGTAGAAGTCATAGGTATGCTTTTCGACGGGAGGGCATCTTATCGCATTATTCTGAGAAAAAAAAAGAAGGAAATCAAAAATATTATTCTAACGTACCATTTTTGTGAAAAATGAAATTGCAAGCGCTGATCCTCTTTATTTTTTATGCTCATCCAGGATTGTCAAACGAGTTTTATTCTTGCTCGCTTCCTCCCTCCCCTGAACAAGAAAATTAATTACTTACTTTGATACTGATCAAATTTTCCCAAAGTTCAATGAGGTTTTTACAAAGGCACATTAGGCATGTTCGAAATTCAAAAAATAATAATAATAATAATAATTAATTTAAAGAAAAAGCATCACAATGCGTTGCTTTTTGAGATGAGGTCGAAAAGTTCAGGGTCACAAAACACGCGTCCAGAACCTGTACTAAATGTACATGTCAAATTTCAACCTCTGCCTCAATTGGGAGGAAAGATATGGATGGAACAGCCTTTTTTCAAGGTCAACAAGTAGAATTCTCTATCGATTGGCTGAAAAAAAATCAATCTTTTCCATTTTCGCCTCTCAGCACCTCCTGCCACAAATGACATAACTGAATTTTAACCCCAGGTCATCCCCCCCTCCAATAAAATCAAATCTGAAATCCGTCCAGTGCCCACAATCTGTCCAAATTTGACTGATTTTGGTCTGTATTAAGCTGTATTATACGTGGACAAAAATGGTGTCAATAGTCTTCTGGACCCCAAAACGGATTTCATTGATGCTTCCCCACTCTATCCACCATACTTCGATAGACCACAATAGCCTGGTTTTCACTGACAATACGATGGATAAAATCAGGCTTAAAACGTCATTCGTGAACGATAAAGGAAGGAGAAATACCATCAGAGCGCTAAGTTCAACAAAAATAAACTAGCGAAAAGAGGTTAAAATTTGACATGTATGCAGATGTACATAGGTCAAGTATACCAGACTTAAACTCCAGGTGGGTGTTTCTGATAAACGGGAAAAAGGGAAAAAGGGATGGTTTTTCAATTTTCATACAGTCCAACAGTCTCAACGTCAATACGATAAGAATTCAGACTCTGAGTAATGAAGTAGTAAAAGTAATTCAAATTATTCACTCTCTTCCGACACAATTTTACACGTAAGACTCGACAACACACATCTTACACAGGTACTTGTTACAACAGCACATTCTATTCAACAATCAACGCTATATTGGCAAAAAAAAAAAATAGGTACGAAATCTAATATTCGTGATAAGAACGAGAAACGAAAAAAATACACATTAACGTGCCATTTAACATCGCCCGGAAAAAAAAATACACCGAAATATTTCGCGTGCGTAAATATGGATAAGGCTAACGAAACTTCGTATCAAGCAGCAAACATTATTTAAAAATCGATATATATAACTTCTCTCACGTACTTATACCCATACCAACGTAAGATCAAAGTTAGCCGCTATAAATTTCAAATACATTATCAGAAAGAGCTTTCATTCCGCGAAACATTGTAGATGATGGGTACGGGGTAAATAAGAATCGTTTAAGTTTATGCGCAAAAGCATCGTTCTACAATTTTATGGTACGGAACGAAAAATAGGAAAAAATCGCAACAGTCATAATACCTAGTTGGCTAGTTTTGTTTGAAAAATTGATAGTCTACGAGAAAATAATTTTAAGAAAATCCAGTACATTTATTTATCCTACTTTGAAAAAGAAAAAAATTGTCATGACGATTAAATTACATTCTGTTGAATTACTATGTAAAAAAGCTAGGTGTTGGGTAAAAAAGTGAAGAAGTTACGTTACTTTATTTTCAAAACATGTACTAGTAGATTACTTATTATGAATAATATTTTTGAAAAATTAACTTAAAAATTTACGAAATAAAATAATTAGCATTTTACAAACGAATTTATATACCTACTCGTGCCTACGTGTAATCGAATTAAGTAACAAGTTGGTATTGAAATACACAGAAATGAAATCAATCATATTTAGCTGGCCACAATTCCTCGCAGGTAAGCACAGAAAAAAAATCGACCCCAGCGCCCAATTTTCTGGCAATATTTATAACTATCAAATAAAGAATACAGTGGAAAGAATACGAATGACGAATTAAATTTCTAACCTTGGTGCGTACACAACACACGAATGCAACGTATCTCCTATCTACCTATCTAAGTACCAACGCCTACCTGTACAAAGCAAGTTGTGCGCTTTACCCATAGTACCTACCTACCTACCTACCTACTTGTAAGACCATATACGAGCGTTATATTTGTTGTCGAAAAGCGTCAACTTAATCCTCCCGCTACATGTTTCAACGCTGGCGCATTTACACATTTCATGATTAACGAATAACCAAAAGTGGTTAATTCGTGAAATTAATTTTATCAAAATGAAACGCTGAAATAACAACCGCTGCGTACAAATAATTATCATCATGTTAGGCCGTCGCATGTTGTTTTCATTTGTTAAGTGTACAAATTTTACACACTCCAATATTTCGTTGCAACGTTTTCATAATGGCGAAACATCAAGAACAAAATAGCTAAACGAACGTGCTAACAAATGAAACAAAACGCCCTACATGCAAATAAGTACCATCGTCTTATACCGATTGCAGAGGCTTAGTGTAGTCTTCCATAAAATTTATATATAGTATATACTCAGAGTAGCTAGGTAAGCACCTACATATATAAATTCATCTACTCGTACACAATTCGTACATTCGTACATTGCACATACAGAACCTACATATATCGAATATACGAACTCGCCTAAGTATAATATGGTGAAAAACGCATGACATAATACCTTTCACAAAAATTACTCGTCTTATTCTCACACGTGATCATTTCAATTGACATCTAATCGAATTCCAATAAAGTTTTATTTCGAATTCCGACAATAAAATCGTTATTTTTCACATTCGATTTGAAAATCTTTCCAGCAGAAAGGTCGTTCCCAACTTTTTGCAATTGTATATAGCTACCTAGCTCATGTACCTTCAAAGAATAGGTATATTTTATACAGTAGACGTGTATCCGTTTATAAACAAGACGTGATAGATAATATGTAGTTACAAATGTACCACGCACTGTATCTAAATAAATGCCACCAAGCACCGTAACGTAAAAGAGAAGTGAAATTTGACTAAATCCGAAAATACATATAGTACGTAAAAATACCAGTCGATCTATTTGATTCGCTCAGTCATAGAGGTAATCTTTCGTAGAAAAATACTCCGGACTGGATATCGCAAGATAGACACCTATGCACTGCACAGACAGGTAAATGTATTAAAAAATATTTTACCAATTCGATACCTGGAAAATTTTTCAATTAGTTGTAATCTGTCTATGTCTTATCACAGCACATATTCATCTGATAAAAATATTACAATGTTTAAAGTTATTTAAATCTAAAGAGTAATAATTGAACAAGGTCGTACAGATATCAGTCATTTAATGATTTACGTTAAAGGTACAGGAAGTTGAGAACTCACAGATTAGTGTAAAATAATAGATTTGAAACTCGAAAAGAAAAAAAAGAAACTATTCATCGTTCTATAAATAATTTTTCAAAAACTTAAATCAAAATTATTTTCTCAGTTCATCTTATGGAAAAATAAAACAGCAGATCAAGATACCATAAGTAGGTAATTTTCTCATCTAGGAAGAAACCTTGAGCCAAAAGATAGGCTACGCTTTACAACGAAAAAAAATAATAATAATAATAAAATATCAAAATCGATAATTGAAACCGAAACCACACAGAATCAAAATTATGGTTTTTTTAAAACCAACTATCAATCGATTCTGGTTTGAACTTTAAACCATACCTTTTTTTTCCCCTTTTACAGTATCACTTATCATTGGTTTATTTATAGTAAAAGTTGGTCAATATTTATCATATATACGAATAAGTACTTTACTATAGAATCAACGCACGTAGTAATTGTGAAAACGTAAATCATTTTCAAATGTGGTCCTTTTCTTCGTACAGTACTATTATCTATGTCCTGCTTCTTTTATTGTTAAAATTCGCTGTCTAAAGCAAAAATGCTTTGTGTTCACAATTAGTGTGAAATATCACTATTGCACGCAGTACATTGGACATTTTATGTCTTAAATGGAAGAAAAGAAAAAGTCCAAATGTAAGGTTGTTTTTATGAATTATTTTCGAGAACTTCGAACGTTTAATTACTAATGTAATGAGTATCTTTGTTGAGAGAGATTCAGTCTACATGGAATTTGTCAAAAGTAGTCGTGACGTAGCCAGAAATCTCTCACTGAGGTGGTCCGAAATTTTTCTTAGATTTAGGATGGCACATAAAAACAATTGTTCAAACGTCCTACGTACAAACCTAGTTTTTCGGGTTTCAATTTTCAAAAATTGAAAATATAAAACATGCTTAGGGTCTGTATTCTAAATCATGGGTAAATATAGGATAGATATACCGAAACAAATTAAATTTTTTCTAACTTGAACATAGGGGAGAGGGAGGGGGAGGAGGAGAAGTGCACCCATCAAAACTAGAAGTATACAAAATCAACTTAAAGCACATAAGAATGTGCCATTATCATAAAACTCATTCCATTCTGATGACTTCATTTTTATGAAAATTTCAAATCAAATAATCAAAGGAAAGTTGCAGCGAGTTAGGCATAGCGATTTATCTTTTGTCTACGAAATTAAAATTTTTTATGGCGATTCGTTAGACATCAGTGAACGATGATTTCTGATCATATTCACGATTTCCTATACCATAACGCCTCGGGGAAATTGTTTATCGTTAAAAAAAAAGTATTTTCAGAGCATTTTTCGTGATTTTTTTTTAAACTTGTAAGTAAATGAGAGTAGGCGATATGTGTGGGTGGGTAGGGGGGGGGGGGAAGCATGTCAAAGTTTATTACTTAGGTATTACTTTTTCACTCTTTACTGCGACAACTATACAGACCAAATAATGTCTTTTGAGAGCTACAAAAAGGAGAGGGCATCAACCTGAAAAAAAAAACTGAAAAAATTATTATTACGCGAATAAAATGCTTTAAATAATATACGATAATTTTTTCAACTGGTCGGCTAAAACATGAGACCCTATAAGACCACTTTACATATTCAAAGTTGATTTCAGGATGACATCAGCGTTCAGCGATTAAAAAAATGTTGAAAAAAAAATCCATTACACTTTCCCACTCCAAGTAGGTACCAACTTGAAAAAGATCTGTTGTATACTGTGGACGAGAAAACTCACGGAAAAATCGAAAATGTGTCAAAAAAGTCATATTATATCGGTTTGTAACCAATCTTTCTGAAAAATTGAAGATTTCAGGTCAAAAAACAAACCACTATAAACCTACTATAACATTTCTGCTGTTGAGATTTTTAGCCTGCTTTTCTAGGTCATATGGTTAATGAAACCGAGCTGTTATGCTCTACCGACCTACGGAAGGTAAGGGGAGAGGGGAGAATCAACAAAATCCGTTTTGAGGTCCTAGAAGACCATTACGAGTACTTTTGCCCCTGTCAGATATGTATTTTAATTTTTTTCCGAAACTAAAAATTATTTGCTCAGCTCGATGCCGACCAAATTTGATCAAATTTGAGAAATAGGCTTAGAGTAACAGCGAATTTGATATTGTGGAGCGGGCTTGACCTTGGATAAAAATTCAGTTATGCCCAGATTTGAGAGAGGAAGTGCTGAGTAGCTAAAATCGCAAAAGTTGTTCCCTTTTGAGCCATTCGATAAACAATCCGAAATTGTATAACATATCCAAAAATCAGCCTCCTGGGTTAATTAGGAGAGGAGATATGAGCGATTTTCTCCTGGAAGGGTGGGGGGTTACGACTTTTTAGACCCATTGCACCTTCATAGCTTCGAAAATGTAGGTTTTTGAGCTGGGTCTCCTTTTTCGAGTTCATTCTTCGCATAACTCCCCTCCAAATTGAGCGAGCAAATTGAAATTTGGTACATAGATTTAGTATAGGTCGTATAGATGGTCCTTTTTTAGAGTTTGGATTTTTCATCCTAATTGCATCCCCTCATGGTCCCGAAAAAGTGGATTTTTGATATATTTTCCTTATCAAGAGCAGCCCTAGCGAAACGAGAAGCCTGAGGACGCGAGCTGTGGTTTATTTATTGCATGTACATATATGAGTTTGGCATGTAGATTTAGCGTTGTTTTAAATGTGACCTAATATGGTCTGAATTATGCGCTTTATTAAAGTTTAAAATCACCTCTTACCCGTACCATTGATTACGAAAAAGCATATATATATATATTTTTTTTTTTTCATTTCACATAAAATTCGAACTTATTAAAAACCAAAACTAGATAAGGAAAACATGGTAAAATACAAAACGTTATCAGACGTGTAATTTGTGTTCAATTTACGGATACCAAGTCGACGTATGTAATTTTTCACGTTAAACTTTTCGATTTTTTTCTCTCGCAAGAAGTAAACGTTCTAATTTTACTCACTGATTGCCAGTTTTGTACCCACTTAAATTTATGTAGGTATTTTCAAATCTCAACTTGTGCCAATTCATTGATACTTATCTTTATTTTTTTCTTACTTTTGAAATCTTTTACCTAATAAGCCTTAATCTACCATCCATTCGATAGATCTAGATTAGGTAACCTACGTCTGTACTTGAACATCCTGCCTCTTTGAATTCAGATAAATAAATATACACACAGTACGTATGTATGTGTAATGTGTATGTACTTCGAAACGCAGAAAATCGTGTTTTTTTTTTATTCACTACAGGTTTTCCAAACTATCAAAAGCAAGACATTACTATAGAGCATAGAATAAAAATTTTCATCTTTTCATCGTTCTCTGCACTAATCATATGTACTATGTATTTGACTTGATCCATTCGACAAAATAACGCATCACTTTTTAAGTACGTAAGATTTACGTAACTTCTGAGAATTGTGAGAGAAGGTATCAATCAAGGATAAATCACTACCTTAACCTTAAAAATATCTTGCCAGAATGAATCAGTACACGATACCGTGCCGCGTGTAATCGTTTCTTTGCAAGGGTATATGTATTCATACTCTTATACCATTCCTATTTGTACGTATTTTTTCCTTTCTCAACATTTTATCTATTCTGCCGATAAGCATTTTCAACTAAACGTCATCTTATCAGATTTACATGCATACACCGTACAGTAAATACATTGTTGCAATAAACGTTTCATAAACTAACCGACAACCAAGCGACAAGTACTCAGACCTACACATACAGTATGTAATGTATTTGCATTCGATTAGTCATCACAAGTGCTCCACTAGATATGGCATATTTGTATCACTGTATGCGAAAGTACCTATTATAAGTGAGTAGGTAGGTAGGTATATCACATAGTACCTCTACCTACTGCCTAGTAGATATGTATGAATCAAATATAACTATAGATAGGATAGATAATATCTAAGTAGGTATACATTTTAGTATACCTACCTACATATATACATTTAATAAGTGATGTAGCTTGCTCTGCGAACTTTCAGCGGCTCTCATCACGACAGCACACGAGGCATGCGAAAACCCTACGTAGGTAATAGGTATAGGTATGTATCGTCTGCTTCAACTTCGCCAGCAACAACGAATTACTCATTACAGTACGTATGCAAGGTTAACACGTTGTGCTATGTTCATATATATTCTATTGTGCTCACGTCATTTGTTGAACAATAAATGTATCCCTACTTTAGTAATAATATGTACTTAAATCTCCTTACGTCTATTGTACATGTGTAGGTATGATTACAGCAAAAAGTAAGTACTTTTTGCTAAAAGATACAAACTTCAGGTACTATTTGTAAATGTACATTGTACATCATAATACTCGACTCCAACTTTGAGTTAACGCCACAAAGATAAAGCTAATAAAAGAAAAGAAAAAACATCGCAAAGCTGTGCTTCTTCAGCCTGATCTTCGTGAAATATTATAATGGCATATTTAATGGCAAGCGTAGGACGCGGGGGGGGGGGGGGGTGTCAACCGGTCTGAAAAGTCTAAATCTAAAAAAAAACGCATCTACAGTTCCTACTAAGTCTACATACCAAATTTCAACTAGCTAGCTCAATTTGAAAGCATGATGGGAGGGGGGCAGTAATTTCTCAAGATCAAAAAAAGGAAAACCCTCATATCTCCCCTCCTAATCGACCTAGGAAGCTGATTTTTGGATATGTAACACAACTTTTGATTGACTATCGACTGGCTCAAATAGAAACATTTTTTCCAATTTTAGTCCCCCGCCACCTCCTCCACCAAATTTGAGTGCCACTGGATTTTGACCCAAGGTCATCTTCACTTTAGAATATGAAATCTACCACCACTAAAAGCCTATTTACTAAATTTGATCAATTTTTGTCAGCATCGAGTTGAGAAAATGATTTTTTTGTTTTGAAAAAAAATTAATCCATAATTAAAAATAATTACGTAACATGGCCAAATCCAAAATGGATTTGGCTAATATTTCCCCCGCTGTACATCCGCCGTACGTCAGTTGTCCATAATAGGTTGGTTTTCATTAACAATATGACATAGAAATTCAGGCTAAAAATATGTACATCTCATTGCTTGACTATTGTCACACGATATTACAAGACCGTAGCCAGGGGAGAGGGGAGTGCTAGGGGATGCTCAGCATCCTCTAGAGCTGAGTTGGGCATCCTGTGGGAAAATTCCGTCGACATAGGAAATGCTGATTTGTAAAATACTTCAATTTTTTAATGGCATAAGAAGACTTCAATAATTGTATTGAACTAAACCTACGAATTAGAAATACCTCTTAAAAAATGTGTACAGTTTTTATTCACCCATAGGACAGTAGCGTAGTTAGGAAGAGCTTAGTGAGGGGTTTCTATTTTTTGGTACGTCCTAGAATGCCCGAACAAAGCGATGGGGGCAAAATTTTGATAAAATGAACAATGAACATTTTAACGATCGAAAACTGCACATTCCGGGATGTTTTTTCTTGAACAGCGGTAGGGGTACAGGTAGATATTGGAGTGAATAAGTGAAACCCCCAAGTGGCATGTCTAAGACTCGTACTAAATTTGTATAGCAAATTTCAACCTTCGTAGATTAAATGGGTAGGGAGTAATATGAGGAATAAACTCGCATAATAAGAAAAATCCGACCAAAAAAGCACATTTTTGAATGTGTAAAGAGGAGCAACGAGTCTGAAAAGTTGAAACCCTCAAAAAACACATCTATAACCCCTATCAAGTGTACATACCAAATTTAAATATCCTAGCTCACGTTGCAGGGGAGATAAAGGGGAGAACATTTCTTTTTCAAGGTGAAAAAAGGAAAAAACCCTCGTATCGCCACTCCTAATTGACATAAGAAGCTGATTTTTGGATCTGTTATGTAATTTTATATTGTCTATTGATTAACTCAAAAAGAAACCTTTTTTGAGATTTTAGCCCCTCAGCACGCTCTCTTACAAATTTGGACATGACTGAATTTTGACCCGAGGTCAACCGCACTCCAAAGTATCAAACTCGTCACCAATCTAAGTCTATTTTCCAAATTATATTGATATTGGTCGATATCAAACTGAATAAATGATTTTTAGTTTCGGGAGAAAAAATAAAAATAAATATCTCACACGGCCAAAAATACTCGTAATGGTCTTCTAGGATCCAAAAACGGATTTTGTTGATTCTCCCCTCTCCCTTCATCCACTGTACGTCGATAAAGCACAACAGCTTGATTTCCTTTGCTTGACAATTGGACTAAAAATTAGCTTAAATATAAAACATTTTCCAATTTCTCCTGCCATAGGATGTTTATCTAGAATCTTCTGGTCATCAGTCAGCATCCCCTGCTAATGAGGGCTGGTTACGGGCCTGCGATATAAAACTATACGCAGGTAGGTACATTATGTACCTTGTCTGTTGAATTTTGAAGAATCGCGTATTTAGTACACCAGTATTAAAAAGAAATAAATCTCAACAGCTCGTTTGAAAAAGAAAAGTGCAAAAACGTGACATAGTCAAATTTGTAGAAACACATTAGCAATACTGTGATAATAATGGACAATTCTTTTATTAAAATGGTTTCTAGAAAACTAAAAATGGTTTCGTAGAAAAAGCGTAAATATAATTTGTACCTGAGTTGAAAAAAAAAAGTAGGTACGTTATAAATAATGGTCTTTCAGTTTTCTTTCATTGTACGTATGCACATATTAACAGGAATTCAACGGATAGATTTCACCATTTATCAATTTTCTTTTCTTCATTTCGTACCAAGAAAAAGTAAAAACGCATAAAAATCAAAAGAAACTCGTTTCTAACCAATTACTTAATCTAAATGAAATTAGCAGCTAAAAAGTTTCCGACAAGAATTAACCCTTCCAGTTAACAGATCCAGAAGGGATATTCATATACCATTATCATGAACATTCTATCATTTATACTTCACGAGTTGAAAAGAAAAAAAAAATAACAGTAAAACTCGCGATGGCTCGGTTTTACAGAGCCGTTAACTTCCTAAATTGGTTAATAGCTTTTAACTAGTTAATTATGACTTGTAAAGTGTGTATCATCTTTTCAAAAAGTCACACGTGGAATTTTCAACCACTATGCGCGCGCTGCCTTAATTGTGTTTATTTTGTTTGCATACTGCAGCTGCTAAACCAAACAACTCAACGAAATGGTATATTTGCAAATATTTTTTCAGTCAACTAAAACGTTAGCTGTGTTGGTTGGTTCAGTATATTGTGAATATTTTTTATAGGAAAAAATCAGAGCTCGAAAATTTTCAATTTTTTATCTTTCATATTTCAGAATTATAGAATATCATCTTCATAAGTAGTTGTATACGTAATGGATAAGAGGGGGAGGGGGAGCTTGCTAACACGATATCCATATGCTGTGTACTATGAGTTTAGACCTGAACTAATAATAAAAATCACCCAATAAAATTATAATTTAATTTTTTTTTTTTTACTTTTAATGGATATCAATACCACCATTATGAATATTTTATTTTTTATTTCTCATTTAACACCAAAATACATATATACTCGCAGCAATGCATCTTTATATAGATGGACAAAAATGACGGACGATGTTCTCGGACATCTCGCATCAAATGATAGTTTTGCAGATGAGATTGCGGTTAATGTATTTTTTTATTTACAATCGACAAATAGGTACTTCTGAAAATGAAAATTCAAGAAAAACCGGTTCGTACACGTTACGCAAGAAGGCTTACCACGTATAAAATTCGTTTACTGGTGACCCAGTCATAAGGTCAGGAGGTTGAAATTTTCATATTCAACGAAATTAAACTTTTCGGAGGGGTAATTCTTTAAAATCCATTACGATAGGTACGTAGACTAGGTAGACTAGGTACATTACATACATACGTAAACGTATAGTAGTAACTCGATTAATTTTACAATCTATGTACTCGATATTTAAGCATGCACGTTAGTAATAAGTATACTACGGTAAGCTGAGTACAATGTGTGTGTACAATACAGCCTGTTGGGTGGGCGTTTATTATACATGTGCACAGCGAATGCATATTACTGAACTTTTCCTATGTATATAGTTAATATTGGTTGCAATTTAACTGCAAAATTATTATTTGCATGAAAAAAAATTGTACGTTACACTCTTCCCGTAAATTTTACGCTCCTTTAATTAGCGTAATAATACATACGCACTCATTCGAAAGTAACGAGCGATTAAACAGCAACATAATCTCATTGTAGTTTTTTTTTTTTTTTTTCGGTAGGGTAAGTAGTACCCAAGTACCTTCTCGTAGTATCTAGAGCAATAGTCAAATAGCACGTAGTCAGTATATTTTTTCAAATTTCAGTTAAACTAATCAAAACCAACGTTGGTGTAGGTAACATACCTATTCATTAGGATTATAAATTTTTTCATCTAACTGTAATGATCCGCCGTTATCGCCTTTTTTAGTAGAAATTATCCAAATTGAGCCAATGTTAATAAAAAAGATAAATCAACTTTTCACTTCAAAGCAGTTATTACATGAAAAAATGACAACTGAACCGGTTCAATCGTTTGGTTAGGTAATATGTAATAAAATTTGAATCTTAAAAATGAGCTGATAATTTCCAAGGTCTCGAGAAATTATAATTTGCCTACTGCAGATATCGTTAAATACTGTTTACCTTTAATGAGAATTTTTTTTCATAAAAATTGAAACCATTTTTGACGAAAGTGTTTTTTTTTTTTGCTAAAAATTCAGGGTAACTTTCTTCAACCCAGCAGTAAGTCTTTTCACCAATGCACCTTTCAAATATTATTTCACTATACACATATAAATACTCGAGTAGCTGCACGTATCATATTACTACTTAAAATGGATCATGAGTCAATTGAAAAAATATACACGACTTTCACGATTAATTTTTCCAACGCGGATTTTCCTCGTCGAAATTGTGAAAATTTTCAAATTCAGCGTACATATTCGTAAATAAAGCTAAATTCACACATCACACGAAGGTACGTAGGTATAAAGTATAGGTACCTACGTAGTATCAAGATATTGGAAATAGAAAAATTATTACTTACGACAGGATGCGCTGTGGTATACGCAGTTGGATATGGAGTTAAACCGGTAAACGAAGCGTATCTAAGATGAGGATTAACGTTAAAAGAATGATTGGCAGCGGCGGCGGCGGCAGCAGCAGCGGCAATCGGAACACTGGCTACGTTTGCACTCCAGGTACCTCTATATTGTGGGTTTGCAATCAATCCGGTCGCATTAGGAGCGTAATTGGTAGTCATTATAAATAGATTCTAAACAGTCTTCAGGAACAAATTTGTTGGATTTGACTAAATTTTACACGATACTTTTCTGAAATCAAAACGAGCAAAACGAAAAAAACAAACATTACTAAAATGAAAAAATAAAAAATAAAAAATAAATAATCATACTCAATAAGCTTGCTTTTATTACGATAGTAAAAAAATTTTAAACGAAATAAATTCTGCATACGTATTACACTTATATTGCGTATAGTCGTCGTCGTCGTCGTCGTCGTCGTCGTCGTTGTCATATCCAGCATACGATTTGTAGTAAATAGATACATGAATTTCGCACAAGTGTAGCAAGTTTTTTTTTTTTTTTTTTGATAGGGTAATACGGATGCTAAATTCTAATTTGATATTTGAACAGTAAACGAAAATAAAATAAAAAAATCAATAAGTGTGTCAGTGCAAGGAATACGATATCGGAATACCAAAAACAAGCGAGGAAATGTACCCATTATAAAATTGATCTATGCAGTTAAACGTTGAAACAGTTATGAACTACCCACTTGTCATTCCAGTTATGGTTATCCTCCTCTTTATGATGCGCTCTCTTGACCACATACCTTTTTCATTCGCTGCGTGTTATTTTCTTCCGTTCTTAAACAAGTGAGCGAGTCAACGCCGGTCAATGGCAAATTTTATGTGGAAACGCTAACGTGTACCTCTCTCTACCTATCTACCTAACTAAATAAGTACACACATATATCCCCACTCCATATCACACGTACTGTATTCGAACTTTTTCACCTACTTTTTTGGGGGGCTACAGGTACATCTGCATACATTCACATATACATCGTTACGTAAGATTATACGTTGTGGTATTTCGCTTCGATCGAGTGATCGAGATACAGGTAAGTACGATAATCAAAAAACAAATACATATATGAAAGTCGAGGTACATCTACATAGTTACATTCTTGCGTCTGTAATTTTTCTACTTCAGTATTTTTGGTGAACAAGTTTAAAGAAAGTAAAAGAATCGAAAAATTCACGCAAACATAACGCTGCTAAATTAAATACATTACACATACAAATGCATTGAAGTAGGAAGAAAGGGGAAGGTGGGTGTCTCCTCTGTACGATCTACGAACGTACGAACTCAATATGCACTTTAGGAGCACAATTTTTAATAAAAGTTGCGTTTCTGACGATTTTTAAACCATATTTTTTTTGACAAAAAAACACAAAAATCCCCCCTCCCTCGCTTCGCTTGAGAAATAAAATCATAGAAGTTATGTCGATTACATTTTGAAAATCAGAACAATACACCTTGTGTAAATCGTTAATTAATTTCTGAAAATTCAGCAAAACTGATTTTTAAAATGCAGCTACAATTGAAAGCTGTTGAATGAAAACATTTAATTTTTTTTCAGTAATCTTATAAATCACTTACATTGGGAAAAATTGGAAAAGGATAAAATTTTCTTGCTCTCTTAAGGGAATAATTTTTCAAACTTCGCTGTACAGTGTACAAGCATTTAGAAAAATTTCCAAAAATGTACCGTTTAATATTTTTCAAGTTTGAAATTTTCGATGAACAATTAAACACCACATTTTGCCATTTACATATTTTCAATTATTTTTACAATACTAATTTCAAACAAATTACGCAAAAAACTTTAATCATTATAATGTTTTTAAAAACTTGGTACCAATTCGATAAAACTTCAAATACTTTCAATACCGAAATTAAAAAGAAAAAAATTTTAACCTGTTTGAACTTGAGCCCCAATTGTGGCTGCAATTTCAATACGTCCAATTGTACGTACATAACTACCTAGTTAGGTATATGTAGGTAAACGTCCCTCGTACTTATACTGAAACTGGGCAAATGTTAAAGGGAGGATTAATTAAACATCTACGAGAGCTAGTATCGCAATAATCGCCCTCCTGTGACCCCTAAAACTGTTTATGGCCATAAATGATGGAAGAATAAAGCGTTTCGATGCACGATATGGCACGTTAAATACAAGAAAAGGGTAAAAAATCTTACACCGGCTCGAAAAAAAAAAAAAAAAGTAAACATGGATGTATAAATATTCGTATCAGTTTACTTCTGATTCCTTCGTCTTTCGCATTTCGCTCCTTCAGCACTATTTTGCAGTACTGCAAAAACTAAACTTGAGTAGAAAAATAGAAGAATTTACTTTTTTCCGCCAAACAAAATCATTTACTTACTTATTTTTTGAATTTTCCAGATTGATCAGCTTTCATAGTGTAAGTGCGAGCACGTTAATTTACAATTACACTCACTCAATTCGATAGCTAGTGTTGAATTCAAAGTTTTTATAACGATTAAGAATAATCGTTCAATTTGTTGAATAGATAGTTATATTGCAATCGGGTCGGAATTTTAAACAGAATTCAAACCTCAATTTTAATAGTTCCAACTGATAGATTAATAAATTATAAAAGTAAGTAAAAATCAAATGCTTTTTCAACTTGATTTTTGTGAAATATAAAAAGTATCGAGAAGCGATGCACTTTTCCTAATCAGTGGTAATGGAAAGCAGGTGCAATGAGGCTAAAAAAGTCGTCACTACCAAAAAGTACATCTAGGACCTATATTTCAACTTCCTAGCCCCAATTGGATGGAAAGCGAAGGGAGAAATATGCGAGGAACAAACTCAAAACATAAGAAAACCCCGCCCAAAAAACATATTTTTGGAGCTGTGAGCGAAGGCAATCGGCCTGAAAAGTCGAAACTTTCAAAAAACACATCTATGGCTTCAACCAGCTTAATATGGAGGAGAGAGATGGGGGAGTAATAGCCTTTTCAAGATCAAAAAGAACAGCTTTCATATCTCCCCTTTTAGTTGATCTAGGAAGCTGATTTTCGGATACGTTATACAACTTTGGATTTTCTATCGATTGGCATAAAAAGGAACAATTTTTACGTTTGTGTCCTCCCAGCACTCCATCCCCCAAATTTGAACACAGCTGGATTTTGACCCGAGGTCATCCCAACTTTACAATATCAAATCTGCCGTCAATCTCAGCATATTTCTCAAATTTGATGGATTTTAGTCGAGATCGAGCTGAGCAAATGATTTTTAGATTCGAAAAAAAAAAAGGTAGATAAATACACGAATAAAGAAAAATAAATATCTGGCATAGCCAAAAATGGTCGTAATGGTCTTCTAGGACGCCAAAACGGATTTTGTTGTTATCCTCCCCCCTCTCCCCTCTCTTTCATTTATCATAGATCGATAAACCATAATAGCTTGGTTTTCATTCGCAATATGACATAGTAAACCGAAATGTTACAGGAGGCTAAAAGTGGCTTGTCTTTTGGCCTGGAAATTTTAATTTTTCAGAAACATTGGTTACATACAACTAAAATATGGTTTTTGAGGCACATTTTCGATTTCTTTCGCAAGTTTTCTCTCCTACGGTATTCCAAATATGGATTTTTTGAAACATCTTAAAATCAACTTTGAATATTTGAAATGATCTTATAGGGTACCATTTTTATAGCTGATCAGTTGAAAGAGCCATGGTATGTTATTTGAAGCATTTCACCCAAGTGAGAATTTTTTCAGATCTTCTTTAGGTTGATAAGACTCCTTCGAGCCTTCAAACATCACGTTATTTGGCCTGCATAGTTGTTATATTAACAAGTAACAAATTATTCAAGTAAAAAAATGCCACATACCTCCATTTACTCATAGGTTTAAAAAAATCTTGACAGATTTCAGTCGAGATCGAACTCAGCAAATAATCTTTTCGTTTCGAAAAAAAAAATGAAAAAATAAATAAATAAAAATAAATATCTGACATGGCTAAAAATGGTAGTAATGATCTTCTAGGATCCCATAAATGATTTTCTTGAGTACCCCTCCCCGCCTCATCCACCGTATTTCGATAGACCGCAATAGCCTAGTTTTCATTGTCAATATGATACAGAAAACCAGGCTAATAAAAAATGAAACACGAAATTTGAGTCAAAATGTTGAGTAACTTTAGTTGGCAACGTCGCATCGACAGCGTTACTTTTTCATTTATTTTACAATTTGCACGCGAATTTTATTATTCTGATTATAGGACACTTGAGTATATAAATTTCAGATAAAGTCAACTCCAACCCACACGTATTTTTTTTCTTTGCTTTTTTTTTATCATTCCAAAACAATGGATAACGCACATAAGAAAATCTATACACAATCATACTTAGCTCTAGAACTCTAGCGATATTTTTCGTATACAGAAATTAATGTCGTATACGTACTAACAATGCATTTAAATCATATTCCGAGCGAAAACCCAATAATCTACGGACGAGTAAAATTTATTTCACACCTCGCCGCAATCAACTTTTCCGAAAGGGTTTATATTTTCCAAAACGAATCGAGTTCCGACGAATCAACTCGAGATTATAATAAAGTCTACATATACGAGAATGTAACCTTCTATGTATATACATAGGTAATACCTATCTACCATGGCACTTTATAGTCGTATCTCTTCTCCATATACCCAGCAGACTCACCGCATCGAAACTAAAAAGATCGCTTTTTAGACGTCGAAGAATAAAAGATATTTAACCGAACATAAATTCAACTCCGCTGTACAACAAATTACGTTTTACTTTCTTTCAAAACTTAATATCGTGCCAGTATTTAAGAAATATAAAAAGAGTACAGGAATTTGCTTTCGCCTAGAATTGGGTGTATCCTGGAGAAGTTTCAAATTTTCTATAGTAAAACGTCCAACTTTTCGCCAAATTATGTAATAATGGCTTTTTCGAGAACCCGTAACCAGCCCGTTCTTCATTATTTTTGCAATCAGCTATTCGGCTAAAGTATAAAATTGTACTCGTACAGTAATAGATAGGTAGGTAGGTAGGTAGGTAGATGGGTAGGTAGGTAGGTCTAGGTATCTACGCGTGCTTGAATCGTAACACATTCGTCGAAAAACTTTCGACTTCCAACTTGATAAATTTTATATCAAGCGCAATCATTTCACTTTATCTACCGGTTATTATGTGTGTGCACTGGTGGTACAGACTCTGCCTGCTACCTTTATGGGTACTATTATTTTTCACGAGGTAGCCTACCAACCACGCATGTATTTGTATTTCCGCGTACGTTTCTGCATCAAGATACCTATTTTAAGGTGGTTAGGTAAGTAGGTATGTATCAAAAAACCAGATAAATAATTAAAAATGCGTAAACCAGCACAGCAGGGTGAATTTATCGCTAATTGATAGCGAGAAAGTTTTCAAAAGTTACTTACACGCGAACATCTCCGCCATCGTTTAATATTACATCTTAATTCTATATACGAAATGAATGAATTTGTTGCTGGCGTCGGCGTAATTTTCCATAATTCATACGTACTAATGAGAAACGAAACTGAAAATCACGTATTGGCGTAAACAAAATTTAATGGTTTTTGAATAGGCTACGCGCGCTTCCGCATTTTGTTTTCATTTTCAGCTTTTTGATGGAAAAAAAAAAAAAAAAAAAAGGTTGTGCAGAATCTTTTATAAAGAAACAGGAACTTATACCTATATCTAATTGTTTCATTAATTCAGAATAAATCGAATTTTATATTTAGCCTTTGACGCTGGCGCTGCAAGGGTTTTTATAAAAATTTCGCAGGAGCAGCTGAGCTTTGTATGGTGATAATAATAATTTAATTTACGACGGTTGCTATGTTTTATTCATCAAAGGTGTTACAAGATGTAGTTTTTTTTTTTTCTGGTCAAGTATTTATACATATTATACCGTCGCTAATTTTTATCGTGTATTATTTTAGACGTATACTCTTGGTACCTTTACCTACATTGCTTCGACACGCTTCAATATTTTCCATGTACAAACTACGAATACCAAGGTACGTGTGTATGTTCGTTATCTGCGTTATGTTATACAATTACTACAGAAAAGTAAAGCGCAAACATTAGTTTTGAAGATAGCCATCTTGCATTAGCTCGCGTTAAAAATTTGCGAAGTTTTAATTAAACATATTCTTTTACTTCTTAAACGAATAATTAAACCAACTTTTTAGCAATTCTGAATAGAAAAATTTCTACAAACTGTATCAAATCACCTTAAAGGTAAATACAAGCGAGTACCCATATTTTCGCAGTGTGCCAAGATCAACGATACAGAGTCTATTAAAAATCATAGAATTCCGATTGTTTTGGTTCCAGTAAAGAATGAACTAAATATGCTCAATTTTGCAATTCAAATTCCCTTCTTCAAAAATGAATTTTTTCGCTTAATTTTAATGAAACCCCGCGTTCAAAATGACGTAAGAATGAAAATTTCCAATCACTGAAATGATAACAGGAATGTGCATCATTTCAGGGATGTTTTGGTTAAACAAAAAGCAAAATTACCCATTGAAAATGGGACATTTTAGCCGCAGAGATCAGCATTTTTAGTGCCTTCTAGATTGAAATGGATTATAGTGTTTCGTTGCATGAGTCCTCCCTTAGTTTAGGAGAACAGTATGCAGTACAACGTACCAGAAAAAAAAAAGAAAGCCTAATTCTGCGATTTATCATGAGTAAGAGAGTAAAAGTGTACTTTGTTCACCACTAATAAAGGTTCGAAGTCTTTATTAGTTCATAATACGGGCTACAGATTGAGAAATTTAAGCTGATAAAAATTTTGCGTGGTTTACTTATATTCGAGGAAGAAAATAACGTAATTACTTGATTATTTTGAATCTAGAATGATACAACTTTTTCCTATGAGAATTAATTGGATGATTTAAGCTTCAAGGGAAATTTGCAAACCTATTCATAAAACAACTTCCATTTTTTTTCCAACAAAAGTAGCATCATCATTTCAAAATAGGTAGGAATGTTTTCTTAATAAAGTTGAAAAATTGATTCAAAAAGTCAACATTTTTTTTCATATTTCAGTAAATATCAATTATAAAAAAAAAAATTGTTTTTAGTTTGATTTTTTATGTCTTATTGTGAATGAAAACCAAGCTATAACCAGACTATCGAACTACGACAGATAAGGAGAGGGGAGGAATATCAATAAAATCCGTTTTGGGGTCCTAGAAAACCATTAAGACCGTTTTTGGCCTCGTCCGATATTTATTTTTATTTTTTATCCCCCCCCCCCTCGAAATGAAAATAATTCGCTCGCCACGATGCCAACCAAAATCGATCAAATTTGGGAAACGGGGTTTAGACTCAATTCAGAGGGGAGATATGAGGGTTTACCCCCGCTTTCCAAACTTGAAAAATAACTGTTCTTCCCCTATTTTCCCTCTTAAGTTGATCTAGGAAGTTGAAATTTGGCACGTAGACGTAGTAGCAACCATAAATGCGTCTTTTGGGGGTTTTGACTTTTCAGACCAATTGCACCCCCTCACAGCGTCGAAGGTCCAAAAATGTGGTTTTTTGAGTGGGTGTTCTAATATTGTAAGTTTGATCCTCGCATAATTCCCCTCTAAACTAAGCTAGGAAGTTGAAATTTAGTATGTACGTTTAGAAAGGGTCTTACATGTGCCTTTAGGGAGTCTCGACGTTTTCAGCCGCATTGCATCCGTTTACAGCTCCGAAAATGAAGTTTTTTTGGTCAGTTTTTCTTATTTTCAGAGTTTGTTCCTGGCATAACTTCACTCGAAATTAAACCAAGAAGTTGAAATTTAGTATGTATATTTAGTAAAAGTCCTAAATGTGCCTTTAGTTAGTACCAAGTTTTTAGTCCTCTTGCACGCCACTACCCTTAACCACTAATTAGGAAAATACCACTCTTTTTTTTTCATTTCGCATAGCTATAAAATTTCGCGAAAATCAGACTGAAAAATTATCGCAAAACGATGCATTTCTTTCATTTAGTAAAGGAAAGAAAGTAGGTGAGAGATCTATCTATCTGTAATCTGCATGTGTTAACATTAGAAAACATCGTAAAATACTCGCACTTATTTTGGCTGAATTCTCTAGCATTTTAAAATGCTGATTGATGTTTATAAAAAAAAGTATTACAACCTGACAACAGTTGAATGCCAAATAACTACCTACGTATGTATAATGCGAGCTGAGGAAAATTCGACGCTTTCGTTTCAATCTTTTTTTAATTTCCATCACATTTGAAAAATTGTATACTTTTCATTTTCCATAAATGCTTCCTTTTACGTATTCAAGAATTCAGCGTGACATACTTTTAAAAAATGCCGACTTGTCGAGTATATAAGTGTGACCTACAACTGACACGCATAGGCATATGTACCTTATGCCCATTGTCCGCTGTATTGAATGAAGCACGCTTAAAAAATGAAAATTATTGATACGTCGTGTCGTATTCGCAATACAATTCACGTTATTCGATATTCGCTGTTTTGTAAAGTTGAATCAATGAATGAGCTTTAGTGCAACAGTTGCACCGAAAAGTTGCAAAATAATGACACGACTCAATTGGTATGGAGTTGTGATCATTTACCTGAATTCGGCATTCATCGCACCAATTGATTCATGCCATGTTTCGTCAACTTTTTAATGCAACTGTTGCACCGAAATCCTTTCAAGGTATCCGTAAAAATAATGAAAACAAGGAATTAACAAGTGCAATCTTCTGTCTATCACTTGAGTATATTTAAATTCACCCCTTGAAAGTTGAATATTATTCCCATCGATGTTAACATAATGTAAAAATCAAAATTAAACCTACGATTACACAAGTTCCTTCATCAAATTAAATCAGTATAGATTGAAATTTAGCCTACGAGTATGAATGATCGTTATCAAGAGGATACTTTTCTTAATTTTCTACGAAACAGAAGAGGCATATACATCATTTAGCGGTGAATAGCAACGAATTGTGTTCAAAGTCTAACAAATGAACCCTGAATTTCTTTGAATGAGAACAAAAGTAAATCTATTCAAATAATTACTCTTGATATTGGACGAAAATGACGAACCAACAAGCTCAACTTTGTCGTTATTTATATGAAACCATGATATACGAAGTTCTTATCAAATGCACGCACAATTATACGAACATATATCTTTAAAGCTCAAAAACAAACTTTCGTACCATTTTCAACTCTATTGGTTTCGCAAATAAGAATTACTCATCTACGGTACTTTGATTATACATTTAATAAATAAGTAAAGAATTAAGTAATTTATATAAAAAAGAAATAAAACTCACCGCTCACAGGCTAAAATAAACAAAAAAAAAAAAAAATCGAAAAAATAACCACATTCAGATATTAGGTAAGTATATAATTAACTCGAAGTCCACAACGGTGATTTAGCAATACAGCACGATCTTAGTCACAATATTAATCGATCATCACTTTACCCATCGATATTTCACTTTGACATACACGATCAACTACTCGACTACGTTACACGACGTTATTTCTAATGCGTCCGTGTCCTTAGAACACTCGAACAATAATGATAAAATGAATATACCAAGGTATCCTGTCCTGTGTTTTTTCAGTAATCATTCGCTTCAATAAGAACATGCATTTACACTCAAATTGTTATCTTGGTGTACATGTGTCTGGCAGATAACATTTCCAACTGATTTCGTGATAATTAATGAAAATATCAGCAAACACCAACAAAATATCGATGGAACAGAACCGGTCATATTGTTCTTTTTCTAAAAATTATTAGTAACGAGCTGATTAGATATTATAGTACATTATAAAACGTCGCACGAGAAGCAAAAATCTATCCACGATTTTCCCATATCATATTAATACTTTGGGGCGTGAAAAAAAAAAAAAAAGGATATAAGCGTTTCCATTGGTAACATATGGCGAATGTGTATAGTGAAAAATGATACGAAATCGCCGATTATTCCACAGATGACTTGACTCGAGTATGATGTATTTATCTAATAAACTATGCACGCATAAAGTAGTAAAGTAGTAGGTAGCTGCACCTACAGAAGGTGTATTATACTAGCAGAGGCTATATGTCATTTTTATACCATTTTTTGAGTCATTTAAAAGCCTGGCAATGGGTATAATTTTTATGGAACGATTATTTCATAAATTACAAAAGTCGAAACGAAAAAAAGCCTCGCATTTAGCACATTTTCTTTCCATTTACACGCAAGCGGCGAAAAAAAAAAACGAGTGAAATGAACTTTTGATTATGGACTCATAAAACACTGATTTTAACCATTTTCAGTGGTATTTTCAGTGGTTATTAGAACTAAACACAATGTAGAAAAACAATTCACTTTTTATCTGTGGTTTTTAATAATTCTGAGCTCCATTCAGCGTTTGTTTCCAGTAAACATGAACCAAAAAATTTTTTTCAACTCCATTTTCAAGATTTTTTATCATACTTAAGTCATATACCACTGATTTACACCATTACTACCTCTACACAACGGCCATCTCAAGTGAACACTAATCCAATTAAAAGAACATCTACATTCTACATTTACTCAATTTCCTTGGTGCACTTTGACCGTCGAACCTATTTTGTTAATTTAGAGCGCCTGGCCCAATGTTGATTTCTCCAACTGATTTATAAACCAACTGAGCCTGTATACGGCTGAGTTGACAAAAATGGTCAATATAAACGTTTTGGACCGAGACCCCACTTCTTGTAAATCTCTTTATTGTAGGTCAACAGTGTAATAAAAGTGCTTGTAATATTGAATTTTTCTAAAAAAAATCAAGCTAATCCAGTGATTTAAAAAGTGCTGGGAACACCCCACGCCTCGACCCTCAGAGCGATTTTTCTACGTAATAATTGAATTCTAAATGCAAAAAACGGTAAAATTTCGTATTTGTAGATCGAATTTTGACAAAACTTTCGCTCGGGCTGTATATTTTTCATTTTTCGGGAGAAATTTTCAATAAAACCTGTCAACACTAGATCATTAGAAGTTGCTGGTCAGCGGTGAACTGTTAAGAGTTGACCAAGAATAGTGGACAATTAACATCCGCACTATCAAAATTTATACTGTCAAGTCTTGATGGTCAACTGTGGACTGCCAACAGAAGATCCCGACTGTCAACATTTTGGACGTCAACTGGAATGTTGAGAAAAAAATGTTAAGCAAATTTTCAAAATTCTTTACGTTATCACTTCTTCGGTTTCAACAGAAGTCCAAATTTCATCCGTGATGTTTTTCAACATTCGGCATTTAGAAAAATTGCTTTATAAGTATTTTTTTTACAACGCTTAACTTTTTTGTCAAACATAATTCAACTGTTGACGGTCCACGATTTCATCAACACTCCACCATTAGCAGTTGATGGTCAACAGTGTACTGTCAAAAGTTGACTAAAAATATACAATAGTGGATTATGGGATCATCAAGATTTGTACTGTTAGCTCTTGATGGATCCGATTCATCAACCCTTGACCATGAACACTCGATGGTCAACGGTGAACTGTCAAAAGTTGACCGTCAATATCCTCGACTACCAACATCTTGAACGTCAACTTGAATTTAAAGAAAAAAATTCCAAGCAAATTTTCGAAATTCTTTACGTTGTCACTTCCTCGGCTCCAGCAGAAGTCCAAATTTCATCTGAAGTGACATAACTTTAAAAAAATTTATGATTTATTTTTAACATTAGGAATTTTGGAAATTGCTTAGCATTTTTTCCATAACATCGGACTTTTTTGTCGAACATAATCTAACTGTTGACAACCTAGATGTTAACAACCCAAAATCGTTAACCATCAATGTTAAGACCATCAACAACTGAATAATCCAGATTTTGATGGTCTACTGTTGACGGTCAACTGTAGAATACGCCATTAAACATCTTTCGATACTGATGAATACACGGTCTTCCAGGATCCTAAAATGGATTTTGCTGACCCCCCCCTCCCCCTTCTATCCTTGTTTTCACTGACCATATGACATAGACGTAGTGTTTACCAAAATTTGATACTTGAAAATAGTGATTTTTCGAGAATTTTTTTCAGTAGTACCACCATCACCACCACCACCACCAATTTGGGGTTTTCAATGAAGTTTACTTTTTTTCATTTTTTTTTTTTTAAGGAAGTTTTGAAAAACCCAATTTTTAATAGTTCACATCTGGCATAAAAAATGTACGAAGAAGTTTTTAAAAATGAAATTTGATACGATTTTTAGCGATTTTTTGCAGATTTTCGGTAAAAATAGCGACTTTTTCGCGACTTCAGCGACCTGGTAGGTACGTTAATGGAAAATCGGGCTAAAAAGGGCATTTTTGATCTGCAAAAATGAAATTTCAATGTTTTTACTCGTGCAAGTCATCGCTTAGTTAATTTTCTTGAAAACATCTTTGGACCTAGCTTAACATTTGGGATAGCTTCAGCTCGCCCTACCAAATTCCTCATATGATTCCAAATGTTCCAATCGAAATTTATTTACACTTTTTTTCCAGAGTGAATCCACTTCACCCATTTTCTTATCTTTAATCTCACATAGATGCATATTAATGATGCATCACAAAAATAAAAAACTGTTTTCGTTTTCTATCCTTCCAAGAATTTAATTGATTTACACGAACGTGAGATTGAAAATTACTACTAGAACGTAAGTATTATCCAGCGTTAATAGTACAGTACCGAATGAACGTAAATAAGAGCTTTTTTTCACGAAATTCATAAAAAAACATTTTGGCATCGAGATATAAAAAGAAAAAAAAAAACAGCATCGATAAGAAACGCTCCCTATGTAGAAAAGAAAAAACCACATCGCTTATATGCAAGGACAAACAGGAAAACGAGGTTCATCTACGCAAAATTAAGTAACGAGATAAATCATCGGAAAAAACCCGTACACGAGAAAAAAAAATGTACATCACGAATGCATAAAATTTTATCTAGCGTAGGTAGGTAGGTATACCTTATTTTACATCAACGTAAAGAGATAGAAGCGAGCGACCCTTATCCGTTATTTTTTCAAAAAATGAAAATAAAAAAAATTGCACGCTAAAATTGTATCCTTAACTAGAAACGTTCCCATTTTTGATTTTTTTTTTCTCGCGAGAGAGATAAAAATCTTTCAAGACCAACCAACAGTATTTAAAATTTAAAAACTTTTATCGCGTAGTACTAACGATTCTCTGCTCAGAGAAATATTATTACTGTTTATCGTACGCGTAATTTTATTTTATTTTTTTTGATTTTCAGTATCATACGTATTTCAAAATCATAAAGCTGAGTTCTTAGACTAACATAGTTTGCATTAAAATGCCAACATATATCTCATGCAGAGGATTAGGTAAGAAACCAATTACGTTTATTAATAATTTCTAATACATCGGAGTTCAATCTGCGATGGTTCTCTTTTCGTCGTGAAATTTCCATTATAGTCGACTAATTTTTCGTAAATTCAAAGATAAAGAAACAAAGAAACCAGATCGGCGGACAGACTTTGCAATTATAAAACGTGAAATTTGGTTTTAAAAAAAAATAATAAAAAGAATCAAAGTTCGAAATTTTACTATCATTATTTTCATCTTGATAATAAAATTTGAGCCAAACAAGTAACCGTAGTAGACGTTTACGATAGCTGATAGTTCACCGAACTATTTCTGCAAATATATGATAAAAAATTCTCACCGCTATTACGAAAATAAAATGTTGCAACTTGGAAGATTGAAAGGCAATTTCTCATTTGGTGGCAACGACAACGTCGCGTATTCGACGCTCGTATTGTATTCGTGTGTGTTTTAACTTCAACTTGTTACTTCCTGCTGTTTATTTTCTTTTTTTTTTTTTTTTTCTCTCATTTAACTTTATTCCGTTGTTAAAAGATTAAAGAAAGTTGAAAACAAAATATTTCCATTTCGTTGATGTAGGTATCGCCTTTACAGTATAGCTTTTGGCGCCGTTGTAATCCATTTCATTTACATTTCTACACGTATGATATGACCATAAAATTCTAAACGACTTTTTTCTCCTTGTCAATGATGAATAATTTGCGAGTTTTTATACGTACGTAGACGTACCTTGGTACCTACTTTAGGGATTGCCGCTGCAAACAGGTAGCTTTATATGCAGTAACTGGCATACGTGTAATGTGTATATTGTATAATTGTACGTTGTTGAAAAATTGGTATACCTAATGGAACTAAGAAGCAATTCAAATGAAAGCAACTACCTTCTTTATGTATTATTTTAAAGTAGAGGTACTCGCGATGGTAAAAATTATAAGCAGCCTGAGTTACATATGCAGATGTGTACATTACACACAGCGCAGACAAATGCAACATCGTAAATTATAAATGGAGACACACAAAGGTCATTCGATTTTCAAATTCGTATTATAAATTGAACATTGTAACAACGAATTTATAAATAAATTCACGGCCATTCAGGAAGGATGGACAGCAGGATGTATTCAGATTCGAGATGTTCTTAGAAACCTAACACATGGAAAATACCCAAGGTAGAATAAAAGCAGTAAAATTTTCTCAACTAGTAAATACGTTTAAGAAAAAGGCCCCAAAGAGTTTGCGGCTTACACGTCGCTAAACTCGAAATTTTCTTCGACCGTTTTGAATAAATTTCATAACCCAAATCCACGCGTCGTAATTTCAGTTTTATCGAGAGTAAAAATAGATCATTATAGAAATTTAAATGTATTCTTCTCTTCATATTCTTGTACAGAAAAGAGCAGATTTCCGAAAAAGAACCTTAACCTATACCAAATAGCTAAGGTATACGTAAAATAAAAACATACAACCGAACTCAAGGTACGTAAAAATTTACTTTTTATGCTTCTTTCAAGAGCTCACATAATGACACATGTTAAAAATGAGGCAATTAGTTGTTCTTCCTTATTCACCTATCAAATGGCTCATTAAAACGAAAAACAACTATAACCCCTTGAAACACTAATTAAAAACGAAGCTTTTTTTTCAAGTAATAGTGAAGTAAAATTAACGCGAACCTGTTAAGTCATTTCGTTTTTAAACTCGCCAGAAACAGAAGAGTATTTTTCAACAAAATTTGGGAAAACAAAATGAAATTCAAAATAGGTAAGTACTCGGCGTTTCAATTTTAGTTTTTTTTTCTTTCGAAAGTTGGAGCAGAGTGGTGAAAAAAAAGTTGCGAAATGACGTCAAATGAACGTAGTAAAAATTTTGAATCTGTAGCTTGACCTTTACTCATCCCCTTTCAGTTTAAAATTTCAAAACTTACACGAAAAGTCGAAAAAAAAAAACGTTCTCGATTTTTTCAGTGCTAACGTGTTATAGCAGACCACATGAGAGTAAAAAAAAAAACTTTTCAAATTTTTTTTGATTTTCAGGGGTTTCAAACTTCTGTTTAAAAATGAAAAAAAATCTATTCTTTTAAATTTTTTCAAAGTAACGTGGTAAAAATACGAAATCGCATCGTTTTTTACGTCATAATAAATAGGAGTATTTTTTCCCTTATTCACTTCAAAAAAATTCGAAATATTAGATTTTTTTTCATTTTCAAGCATGATTCTTAACCCTTGAAAATAAAAAAAAAAAATTCGCAAATTTTTTTTGATCTCGTATGGTCTACTATGACGCGTTAGCAGCAAAAAATCAAAAACAAAATTTCCAAAAAATTTTCATCTAAATTATAAAATTTTAAACAAAAGCAGGAGGGGGTGCGGGTCAAGTTGGAGACTTCAAATTTTTATCGCGTTCATTTGGCGTCATTACACAATTTTTTTTCACTACCCCTCTCCCCTCAAACTTTTGAAAAAAATCTAAAATTGAAACGCTTTAGTAAATACCTTCACGAAGTACAAGATCATAAGATGTCGTGACATATTACTTCCTTAGTCTACCAAAGCACGTATGTCTTCCGTTATTTACTAATGGAGGAAAAATAAATTTTGAATACGCGATCGATACAATTTTTTTTTTTTGTTTCATGTTTATGAAGGTTTGAGAAAGTTGATAAATTTGAATTGCAATTAGTTATTCAGAGATGCATGGTGCAGAGCGCACAGCTACAATGCTACATACATTCTAGCCGAATGTGATAATAATCTGAAACGTTGTTTCTAACTGGAGCATGGCAAGAAGCCCTTAATTACAAAATTCCAACCTATTTCTACAGAACAGATAGGCAGAGGCATCTATTCGAATCGCAGTGAATTTTTGTCACAGGCATAGGCGGAGTTTGATGATTTGATGTGGGAGGCTCAGCCCCCAAGATGGGAAACAAAAAAAAAAATCGAATGAATATTTACATTTCGACTAGTTAAAAATATTTTAGGTGGAGAGGGAGGAGAAGGAGGAAGTTAAAAGCTTAATTTTGGAGTGAAATGGAAATATATTAATGTCCGAGCGAGGCGAGGATGAAATAAAAAAACAATCGTGTTTTTCAATGAGAAAAAAGGTGCATTTCTCGAAGTTTTACCTTCAATTTTGTAAGCTTTACAAGAAAAAAAATCAAGTTTTTTTTTTAGCAAAATCGTTTCAAAATATTACTAAAATTTCAATATCTTCTTCAATTTTCACGATGATTGAACATTTTTCAAAAATTCAATTAGTTTCAAAAAATTTATAAATTCATCGTACACAGAAAAATTTTCTGGGAGGACTAAACCACCCCACGCCCCTCCTTACTATCGCCTATGGTAACAGGTGGAAATTAATTTTATCGGATACATTTCGTATCAGCAGGTTGGTATCTTAGCTGCACTTTAAAGTGGAAAAAGTCACTTTTCAAGAAAATTCGAAATCAACTTTTCCTGAAGGTAATCGCTCGATGATAAAATTCCAGATAAGTTTTAACCAAGTACAACGTGTGCTCCCCCAACAGGTTAATTATGTACCAAATACACAGACCGATAAATTTTGAAAAATTGAACAGAGGTAAACACAATAAAATAAATTTCAGAAATCGCTAATTTTTACTCTCATATTTTCCTTGCAAGCTTCAACTAATCATACGAAGACACAAGGCAATACCTATTATAAAAACTAAAATGACATGACGTCATATTTATTTCTAATTTTAGTATTTTACGAATTACGTCACTATTTCAGATCATTTGAATATTGCTGCAATATCCAAACAGGCTTTTAATGATAGATACGAGTATTTAAAAAGATATTATTAAGGATAAAAAGAGAATGAGCTATACAATAAGCATTGTAGGCAAGAAAAATTTACACGGAAGATATAAGATGAAGAGAAAATTAATGACGGCGAAATTTTAAAATTTCCACTTTTTTTTCATTCAAAAACGATTGATAATAAATAAGATAAGATAGCGAGAGATGAAGAGCAAAAGGGCGACAAACTTTACAATATCCTTTAGGTATTTCATTATCGCGTCAAAACATTAATTCATCAAAAAAATTTGGATGAATATCGTCGTTTTTTTTTTTTTTTACGTGTATGGAATAAATTACACAGAAGAAACAGGTTCGTTCATGATACAGAGAAAGATACAACCTACGTTGCCAAATCTTTCATGCAATTCTGGAATGCATGACCGTGAACAGTTATGAATCGAGTTCGTTAATGAAAAAAAAAAAAAAAAAAAAAAAAAAAAAAAAAAATACTATCTATATCGTAAAAGTGGAAGTAAGCCTTAAAAATATTAAGAATAGTATTTCTTTCGAATATGATAAAATGTTGACAAAAAAGCAAAAGAGCAAATTTTCAACTCCAAAAATACATACGAAATTTTAGATCGTATATTTTCGATCTGATAAAGCGTTTTAACTTTCAACGATGAAATAATAACCAACGTAATCGAATAACCACATGGTTAGGGTTGGCTATGCGTATGTATTATGTACTTATTCACTATCTCGAAAATAACTTCAGCTATTTATAGGTTTCAAGTCTCATAAATACTTTAATTGAAGAAAATTGCATTCTAACACGTTTCTTTTCACATGCAGACGCGTGCAAGTGTAGGCAGACGAATAAACAGCGATTGGTTTTCGCCTTTTTGCCGACGCTAGGTTGCGTTTTTATCCATTCGCATTTTCTTTCTCCTCTCTTCGAGGTGATTAAAGTACATAATCGATAAAGAATCCGAAAGCCAACATGTCTATACTTTTAATAAAGGATGATGAATAGTACGAGAGTATTTTACACAGATGAACTTCGATTGTATAGCACATATATGTATCTGTACAAAACTGTAAGTACATCAATATACGCTAAGTGCACGAAATAAAATTGAAAATTTCACCAACGTATTTTAAATTCAAAAAAAAAAATTTATTCTTCAAAATATTTCCACGCTAAATATTTCAAACGAAACATGCAGAAAATATAAGGATTGTGTTGGCAGGTATATTTCTTAATTTGATTAATTTAAAGAGGTAATTAAAATTCAACGACGTTAATTCCCATCATCTTTTTTTCATCACCCAGTAGGTTGTAGATTTATACCCAATAAACTACAGTAATTAAGTATACCTACATTAAACACTCGTAAATATTGTTTGTAACACGAAATATTTATTCATTGTCACCATTACACATTATACTTTACCTACCTATTCGATTAAATAACGGAAATATTATAAAACTACGTACATATATGAACCTACAGTACATATTCGAAAGTAAGCAAATTCTAAGCATACCATCGATAATTAGTCAGGTACGTGTAGAAATAGGAAAAAAAATGATGGATAAGATCTTCTACCTACGTGGCTTATGGGGATTTGAATTTTTAGTCAATGAAAAGTGCATGCCAACAAAAGTAATTACGTGGTATAATAATAAAAATTCAGCTTCGTTTGACAATTTCACATATTCCTTATTCAGATTATATCTCTATAATTTATGTTGGAACAATATACCGCAGACGTTTTAATATAAACTGAAACTCAGCATTGTCTGATATGAAAAATTCTTCGCGCATATAATTCGCAACAAAGAATACTCTCTTACTAAGATAGGCACTTTTATGATTTATTTTATTCGCGTTGCACTTTGCGTTGCGGTAAGTATTTTATTATTGAGACAATCGGCAAAAAAAAAAAAACATAATATAATAAATATCAATCGTAGCAGTCATTCAGATTACGCAAACAAAGCAACAAATTAGCAGTTGACGATGATTGTACTGGATACCGAGCAAGATTACACGTACGTAGTTAATTAATTAATTACATGCAGCAATCCAGCGAATATTTTTCAACGTATTAAAAATACATAGGTAATCAAAAATTAAATAATATGTAATTACAGTAAACGGTCAATTTAAAATTTTAAATCTGAAACAGAATTCACGTCGGGTTAATCTGTTCAACTTCAGATCCTCGAAAAAAAAAAAGATAGCTAAATCGCCACAAAGGAGTTTCAAAATTATTTATTACAAATCATCATTTGATATAGATTTTAAGGCATGTATGTTTTTTATTTAGTTTTCAAATTTATTAGTCGATAGGCAATATTTCCTTTTGGAAATATAAATCGATTTATATGAAAAGCTGAATTTCTGACTTTTTGCAGCTCAATATGGCCGCCTGCACAACTCGCAACTTGTACGCTACTCCTACTAGGGATGAAAAACCAACGCAGAAACTAGTTATTCGACTGTATAGAGTCAAATTTATACACTTGAGAGGAAAACTTCTCAGACGAATAACTTTTTACGTTAAATTTTCTATAAGATACCTCAATTCTGTTTTTTTCGAAGTAGTATTTCAGGGCTCGAAATAGGGAGGCGAAAATTACAAAACACAAAATTCATCGTATGAAATGAAAAAATAAGTTCGTGTCAATTAAGCCAAAAGTTACCTCAGATGAGAAAACGTTTTATTCATGTTTTCAATCCCTCACACCTACCAACACCTTCTAAACTGAAGTGTACATGGGCAAAATTTGGTTCAATATATGTATTATATCTGGATACGGTTGGCAAAAATATTGTTGTGGTAGAAATTAGCGTGAGCCGGATTTCGCTTTTTTTGAAAATTTGCAAACGGCGAAATCACAATAATTTTAGCCCTCTTGTGTCAATTTTTCAAACTCGTAAAACTCAGTAAAACTTCAAACATTTTTAAAAAATCGAATAAAAAATATTTTTTGAAAATTTTTCCCAACACTGGAATTATTACACAGATTTGTACTCAAAACGATCACTTTTAGAAATTTTTTTCCATTTTTCCCTCTTCTCAAGAGTTTTTTAAAAATGTCACTTTTCTACGTTTTATCACGAAATTCAGAAAAATCGGGATGAAATTTTTTTTGAGAAATACTCCCTTGAAAAGGATTTAGGACATTAATTTCAACCGATTAAGAAATAAATTTCAATTTTTTCATTACCTATAGACAATTTTTCAGGCATGCTTACAAATTTTTTTTTTGTATTTCTTCAAAAATTGTTTCACACCAATAAAAATTTGTTTTCAGTGAATTCTTGGCAAAAGGGACCGAGTATACTCACCTTCGTCTATTTAGAATCTGTTTTCCCCTCTTTTGCCCTTTTCAGGAGTTCTCAATTGGTATTCTAGCATACAAAAACACAATATGGGTATATGATTCAAAAAAAGAGAAAAAAAATTAAAAATTCCATTTGAAAATCTAAAATATATGAAATGTGTTCCATGTGATAAAATTTCATTCGAAAAATCATTTTTTCAATTTTTAATAAATTAATTTTAAAATACATAAAAAAATACTTTTTTTGAGTGACCCTTGAAAAATCAACTACAGGGGATAGAATTTAAATATTGTGTTTAATTATCAAAAATTGATATCCTAAATCCATTTCGGGGGGGAAGGGGGGCTCATCCAAATTTTTTTGATGAATTAATGTTTTGACGCGATAATGAAATACCTAAAGGATATTGTAAAGTTTGTCGCCCTTTTGCTCTTCATCTCTCGCTATCTTATCTTATTTATTATCAATCGTTTTTGAATGAAAAAAAAGTGGAAATTTTAAAATTTCGCCGTCATTAATTTTCTCTTCATCTTAGAAGGTAGATGCAATTCTACCGAAATATAAGCAAATTGTAAATGTTTACTTGACTGTTACCGTTTTTGTAATATACCCTTATAACTTAACCAGTCAAATGAGTTTCCTCAAAACCATTTTTATAATCCTCTGCCCCTATTTTGTGCCCTTGAATGCAACTTTGAAAAAAAACTAAATTTAGACATCTCGTAGGAAATTTAGCGTAGAAAATTACTTGTCCAGGAAGTACAGCCAAAAGACAGTTTTTCGCAGTGTATTTTCATCTCTAGGAAAGATGGAATTTCAAATTACTGGAATGCACATTTTAGTATGTTGTTTATTGCAGAAGGGGGAGAGGGCTCATTCTATACGAATCATGTAAAATTCAGCTTTCCATTGAATTTTTTTAGGTTCGTAAGAGTAATTTAATGAAATGGATATCATTTGAGCATCTAGGCTAGTCACTTACATCATCCAATTCATGTTGATTCGTTTCAGAGCATCATTAGTTCAACATTTTTCAACACTTGAACATACAAACAGACCACCCCCACTTTTGTAAAAAGTGGAAATTTTTTCGTTTTGAAAAATCGCTGGAAAAAGAAAAACTTCCCCGGCTTTCAATCTACTTACGACTTTTTTTCAAAAAAAAAAAGGAAGAAGAAAAAAAGTAAAAGAAGCTTTAGCTGGGTGTAGCTAACTGTACAGTGCCACAGCGTGGTATTAAATTTCCAAACTAGAAAATTCAAAACTTCACCACGCAGCATCAAACTCTAAAACCACAAACAGTCTAGAACATTAAAAGACAGCCTCACATTAAAGGTAACTTTCACGTTTTAGAAAATATAATAAAATTAACCAAGGCGTTGCATTTCGTTAAAACATGGAGCAGAAGTTGAAAACTAAAATCAATTATTTAAACAAAGTCGAAGAAAAATTACCATCGGACGGTCGTAATTAATTGCAATACTGTTAAAACGAAAAACCGTCTGGCGATAAGCAACTAAAATGGAATTAATCAATTTCAAAGAATATATCTCTTTCTATTTTGTTAAAATTAGTACACAGCCTGGTCATAAAGTAGCTTAAATTTTCGAAAGTAAGTGGGCTTATTTACCTATTATTCATAAGATAAGATTCATTTCCCCAAGTGGATATACTTCCCATCCGCTACTATACTGAGTGCTTACATTAATAAGATATGACGTAAAATTGTTTCAGTTCACTTATATATAAAATGCCATATAAAATATGTATATTACTTACGTATTTTTTCTAGCTTATGAAATGAAACATTCGAACGTGAAAATATGTAGCAAAAAAATACAAAAAAAAACACTGAAGATTCAGAAATTTGAAACTGCCAGAAACAGCGAAATTCTTCTTGCGTGAGAAAAAACGATTCCTCTATATAAGCTCGCTAGACTTAGCTTCTTTATATATCTACTTATTTCTCTCATCTCACAAACTAAGTTAAGATAAGGGTATAAATAACATCTATGTAATTTTTTTCAACTCACGTTCTCTTACGTCACGTAGTCACGTGTTAAATCAAAATAAAATACCTATATAAGGCATCCATATCTACCTATATCTACTTACCTTTTTCAATAAAAAAATATTCACAAATTGGAAGCATTCCGTTTTCTTCCATTAATTTAACTAACATTAAAATAACACTAGAAAAAATTTAAATTAAAACCATTGATATTTTCACTTTGGTATTATCCAAACACAATTAATTAAGCTTTTGTGTTATTTCAATATTTACACGCGCGGCAGTTCAACTCGAAATAGGTTGAAAAACCTATTCAGTAAAATCTAATGATTTTCTCGAAAAATGTTTTACCAGTTTTCACAAGCCATATAAGTAGTTAGCTGCCAAAACAAATTACACAGAGTATTTATAATCAACCAATAAATTATAAATTGCTGATATTCGTAAGCCAAAAAAAAAAAAATACTAATAATAAAAAATTGAAAATTGAAAATGAAATAGTCTGAGAGTAACGTATGAGCACATCTATAACATATTACGACTCGTATTACCTATCTAATTTAATTTATATGTACTTCTAAAACTTGGCAGTAAAATTTTACCAATACTTTCAATCAATATTTCACGCGTATGCTGTTTACTGGAACGAAAAACAATAATTTGATCGATTTCAACTACAGCACAATACAACAATATTAATAACTTGAAACTAGATAGGTTGTTAGGTACGTAGGTAGGTAGGTAGGTAGGTATGTATGTACATAGAATAAAAAGGATTGTTCCAGCATAGCTTTCCATCCCTACTAAAGTAAAATTGATTTATGATAATTTTTCATCTCATCCACGTAAAAAGGTCAACCCCAACAATTAACCCGCAACATTCGAAGCAGCATCGATCGAGTATTCGAAATATTTCTGCTCACTAAACGTTAACAATATAAATTCACTAGGTAGTAGGTAGCTAGGTACCAAAATACAAGCGTAAAAATAATCGTAAATGTTCAAGTGGGTAAGTACACATGTGTATTGTGTATGTAAATGGCAATCACCGAAAAAAAAAATAAAAAAAATAAGAATGAATACTTTTTCACAATAAATTTACACCTCAGACAGTTACACTTAGGTATGTTTTCCTAGAAACGTTAAAAATGAAAAGTTTTGCATTTACGACTTGTAAATTAATCAAAAAATGCATTAATGAAACAAGATTTCAAATGAAAAACATTTTAATGATTCAGTTTCATCGGTAAATATAGATATTTTGCATATCCGCGAATCCAACACCTATTCCGCAGTCGTTCAATTTACTTTTATATTCATTTCGAAAAGTTAGTATGTTGACTCTGGATAAAAAACTACCAGCACCTACTTACTTAGAAATTTCTGTACAAATCATTCGTTTTATTATTCAGTTTGTGATAGCGCAACTTATTTCGTCGACACATTATTCTTCATCAAAACAGGGTAAATATGTTGATGTACTATGTAATGTAAGTGTATTATATGTACTTCTACTTAGTATGCATTCAATTATTGAAAAAATCAACTGCATGCGTGACACATGCACAGATAAAGAAAAACCGTTTTCGCAACATTCTTCATAAATTTGTGATTCAGGCAGGAAGTTTTCACACTCGATTCTTTATTCATTTTCTTTTTTATCTTTGTCGTTTCCTCCTATGAACCGATAATTTTATTCGGCGAACTTGAAAAAAATGATTGTTCAAATTGAAAACAGTAGGAGGTAAACGTTTCCTAGTTGTTTTTTTACTTCCTGCTTATAGTACACATATGAAGTCTGTGATTATTCAGCATATACATATGTACAAGAGCCTGATTGGGTTGTTGACAAAATTTGCCATAATAGCGCACACTTTTTAGGTTTTAATCCGATAAAAATCCTCAGAAAGAAGAAATTTCGTACATAGGTACTGTGAAGTATGTATTTCGATATTCCTGAACTTTCCTACAATCCATGCATATTTTATCTCTCTTTTTTGGGGGGGGGGGGTGGTGGTCAATGTTTGATTTTTTGGCAATTATTTCCCAAATAACTCGCTAAACGAAACAAACGTAAGAACAAAAATTATAGAGTATTAAAAAATGAACATTACTACATCTTTGACTTTTTTTCGCAGGAGGTCGTGCAAAGGAGTTGAGGTGTTTAGAAAAGAATAATTTTTGCAAATCTCCAATTTGAAATCAATAATTAAAAATAACGCCTGCAAAGTGGGACTAAGTGCAAAATTTTGATTTCGAGGAAAATGAAGAAAAACTGTCTTACGGAGGAGAAGTGACGTAAGAAAAATCTGTTTTGGGAAATGAAAAGGGTCAACCTTCACTCACCTAGTCATATCATTGTTTTTGAAAAACAGAAAAATAGTGTTGCTGTAGCGCTCCTTCAAAAAAAATGTTTCATTTAGGTCATTTTGCAGGTGCATATGAAATACGTTTCACCACCAGTAACGTAGTAAGGAAATCGCCGCTCCGGGGAATTCAAAATTTTGTCACCCCCTTTAAAAAAAAATTTTAATGCTATGATGAAAATAAAAATATTTATACGTGGATTGTAGAACATATTTTTTTATTGATTATAATAAAAGGTTATAACTTAATTTTTCGGGATTTCATTTCCGCAAATTGATCAATTATGTCATTAAAATTGATATTTTTAACAAAATTTTTTTCAATTGAAAGTATTGAAAGATGACAT
>FIZR01017585.1:0-21822 GCA_900060175.1 Ferrisia virgata
CGACGACGACGACGACGACGACGACGACGACGACGACGACGACGACGACGACGACAACGAGAGCAAATGTGGTGACACGTTAAAAACGCAAAAGGTTATTGTCGGCTTCGATTTACATTTCGACATTTTGAAAAGCGTATCTGATTGTAAGAAATATATTTTTTCGGTTCGATTTTCGCGACAGTAATTCATGTACATTTGTACACGTAGTAAACGATCGAGCGACGCGAAACGAGACGCTTTAACCAATATGGTGAATTTCTTCCGCTTCTTCGTATCGCGACATAAATGTTCGCAGCCGAACGCACCAGCAGCCAAGAGACTGCAGAAACAGACGCAGCAACAAATACGCTATAGATTAGGCGTTTATTTCGATAAAGGAATCGAACAAGGTTTGCACACTGTTCGGACAATACCTACCGATGGACGATTTAACAATAGATACGTTGAATAGCATACGAGTAGGTCCGGCTATACCTTTGAAACCCCCGTATTTACGTACGATTTTTAAAAAGGTCTGCCACCGCATATTGAACCTTGATTCACCTATTGTTTGTTCAATTGATAGTGGGTCGCTTGTTACCACTGTACCACTAACTCTGTGTCGCGTATTCGCTAATACATAGATTGCTGTAATTCCCCTTCTACCATCTTCCTGTATACAGAGCCGAACAAATATTATCAACCAGCAAACCATTGTAATATCGTATACCTAAACAATTTGTTGCAATGTCCAGCCGTACGCTCCTTCGAACCACCATAATAATGTCGAAATAATTAACGAGTCCATAACTCGATTCACAATCATTTTTGAACGAATGCTAGGCGCACTTTTCTTTTATTTGTAATTCTGCCACCTAAATATAGGCCACTCATCTTGTCGTCACAACAAAAGCTGTACAGATGGTTTTTTAAAAAGTTTGCAACAAAACCTTCAACCAGCAAGTTTCATAAAATAGTGAAGCATGTACAGTACATGGAAATTGTACACGTAACCTGCACAAATTTATAGTACTGCGCATGTAAGTTGTTATCAAAAATTAATTTGATGCGACTATCTCGGGGAATGTTCTCAAAAAAAAATTTCTCTCTCTCATCTTTTCGATAAAATTTGCAAAAACGAAATAGGTGGAAGGAGTAGGTTGGTACTCACTGCAGGCTTCCGTGTAAATTATATCGTACCCATAAAAATACGCTAAAATTCCTTCAGTTTTCCTGCCTGCATCATCAGCCTGATTTTTTTTGTCATATTTTCAATGAAACCCAGAATATTTTCTATCGGCATACGGCGCGTGAGGGGCGGGAGGATATCAACAAAATCCGTTTTGTGGTCCTAGAAGATCATTACGACCATTTTTGGCCATGTTAGATATTCATTTTTTCACCCCCCCCCCTTCCCCCCAAGACTAAAATCATTTACTCATCTGTTCGATACTGGCCCAAATCGCTCCAATTCGGTCATTTCGTACATAGCTTTTAAAGAAAATGGTTTTCAGAAAAACAAAAAGTATTTTCTGCGTTTATCAAAAATCAGAAAACAAACTCGAAAAAATGATATTCTTCAAATAGATACCCTTTGAAAATAAAGCGGATGGTATCTACTCGCCAAAAACAATCATTTTGAGGAAGTAGGCGTCTAATCTACTTACTCAGTAAGCTGCCAGTCTTGCATCATCATCATTAATATTTAACTACAAAGAAAGATTCGGTGAAAAATACCTAGGGATCAATTCATAAAAAATTTGATGCAACACGTTCTATGGGACCTAGGAACCGAGTTTCTATTTCAATGAACTTCTCAAAATATCTATGTTTAGGGGGCAATGCAAAAGGAGAATTTGGAATGTGACTCTTAGTAAGAATGTATCTATATATTAGAGGGTCAAGTTGGAGACCGCAAATTTTTGCCACATTTATTTGACGTCATTTCGCAACTTTTTTTCCATACAGAGGCGTATTTAGGTTTTTTGCGCCCTTAGGCAATCAAATTTGACGCCACCCCCTCATAAATTTTTTCCCCGATAAAATTAATAAAACTCGGCGGGCGGTTGAAATAAATTCGCCCTCTCGTGATTGTTGTTGTTTTGTTTGCTGATATTTTTATAAAATTTTCAATTTTTTTTTCGTTCGCCGCCCCAAAAGCGTTGCGCCCAAAAGCATTGCCTATGTTGCCTATTGGTAAATACGCCACTGTTTCCATACCTCCTCTAACTTTTGAAAAAAAAACTAAAATTTAAACGCCCTAGTAGGTACCTAGGTACCTATATTTCAAAAGTGATTAAATTTTCATTGTTATTTATCGTAACAGAAAAACGGGACGACCTCCAAAGTACAGGGTCGGGGGGCAGTTTGGGCTCAGCGAACACTGCCGAGCGGTTTGGGAAGCGAAGCGGCCAAAGGGCGGCGCCTCCCTAGTACCTTATAAAATTGGAAATATTATTCTATAAAGTAATTTAAATTTTTTGAATTTTATGAGTTTAAGTAAGCTGTAAAACTCGTTGTGAGAGGGTTGGAATTTTTAGTACGCCAAACAGTGGTCAACGAATGTGTTTCATGAAAAAATCAATTTTCTAGTAATTCAACTACAATCAGATATAGTATCTGATGCAAAGGTGTTAGTACCTAATAAGTGCACATTTACACAGGCCTTGCAAACGTAAACATTTTAATTTCATGTCCTGTACTTTCGCTGTTTTTCTCGAGCATTAACTTTTGATAAGGCGCGTAAGCAGTAAGCAGGAAACCGTCCAATTCAGAAGATCACACATTCGTGTATTTGTACCCGACATGATACAGATGAAAAGAGTCGATTATTCGCATCTTCTGGATGTAACTCAAACAGAGAAATCTACCAAGACTATAAAAGTGATAAAGTAAATTTGTTTGTACTTTCATGCTTAATAATGGCAGTTTGCGTTGGCACTTTTTTTTTAACTTTCTTTTTTATTTAAACGTAAAATCTTCATTCTTTCATCAGCGACAATAATAATCTTTTAGAAGTTGATAAACTTGTATGTTTATTTTTTCCTATCCATTCGATAATTTATTTTCAGATATAAGTCCTTTGTTTTTCGTAAGTACATGTATATCACGGATGCTCGATTTCAGTATCATCGTAACGATATAAAGAAAGGGATTCCCATCTAGAAATCAATTTTACGTCACAAACAGAAGGCGTCTTTCTTATTACTACGCGACGCGGCGTAAGTAAATATAAAGCGCACGAGACAAAAAAAGTAAAACAAAACAAATTACCCCACCGATATAAATAGGCTTTTGTGCGTGACAATTTTTGTCGAACCTTACTTTCCTTTTTTTTTTTTTATTATTTTTTTTCACTTCCCCAAGTGTAAAACATCGCGCCGATCATGTTCATCGAGTAAAAGATCTTTTGCCTTCCTTTCTTCACATCTACTGATTGATATCCATGTAAAACCTCGTCAATGTTAAAAAGAAGACATTATTGTGCTGTGCTCCCGCTAAAGCGAATTCCTATCCTCGTAATAATGCCATCAACTATAATGAATTTCCTTAAACCGAACATGTCGGATATCTTTTGTAATTTAGCTTCAATATTTGGCAGACACGCGTCTCCAGTACCTTGGGCAGCCATTTTGTACGGAGTTAAGTCGACGATGGTGCAAAAATAATAACGAATCCCGACATACAAATCCGATTCATTAATCAAAACAACGCTGTTATCGCGCTTTTCCAAAAGCGCGCGCGTACCAACTTCGTCCAAAAATTTCCTAGATAACACGAATGAATATGCTCGATGCATAATAAATCTACGGTTATACTTACTTGACATCGCATCGCATCGCATCGCATCGCGAGAAATTAGCCGAACCGAATGACTCGCAGATATTTAAGAAAGTAAATGAGCGAGAAATAAAAACAACGTAATTCGATTCCTCTGTACTATAATATTTTGTCCATTAAAACGTTTTAAAAGGCGAGGTAGTTAATTAAGTACTTGGGTCAGGAAGGAAATTTTCCATCCTCTTTTAATTACAGTATTTCCTATGCTAAGGAATGTTAGGTTAAAATTGCGAGTGCTTCAAAGGTCGAAGTTCATTTGTTGGAAACCCAAACTAAAACTTAAGCTACCACAAGTTGCCTTGCGTTAACATCAACTTACATTGCAAATACCATCTAATACCTATTAATTTCAGTTTGCCACCCTTCACTTTCTTTCCAGCCCGCTTCCACGAGGAAGCTCTTTAATAAAATTTTTTCTCGCTTCTTTCTACCTAAAAAACAACGACTACAAAACAAAACGAAAAAAAAAAAAGACAATAACAACGTAAAATTTATTAATCGAGATATCTCCGCAGGGTGGCTCCATTTAGGTAGGTACAACGTAACGTTCCACACTCCCATTCATCGGCAGCATGATACAAGGGGGAAAAGCGCGAGAAAGGGAGACGGGTAAAAGGAAAAAACTATCTTTATACGCAGGTAAGTAACATAAAACGTGCGGATAAAATACCCTCTCAGATAAATATTATACTTACTGTACACAGCCAAGTCGTCGGAACCGTACATGAAATTGGTGGAACTGACTATCGCCCCATACCCGCTTTTACCCTTCGTGTATACTAATGTAATTACATAATACGCGCTGCGATGATAGGTGAGCTCACCTTTCATATTAACACAAAAGTTTATTTCGATGGTTTCTTTTCCGTCTTCTTCCTCAAAAGCCAGATGTTTTTTTTAGACTCGTTTTTAATTTTTTAATCTCAAATTAGCCCACGTCGTTCGGTAATGAATAGCCTAAATGACTACATGACCAATTGGTATCATGTACTCGCCTAATAATGAGTATGTATGTATGTAGGTAGACTTATATAGCATTATTTCGTATAAAAGTTTTCAAAACTTCAAAAGTAACTGGTCATCATTCCCGATAATAAGATCAAAGGTGAATTTAAATGGGAAAAAGAAATGTTTTGCTCAATTTGTCGTATTTTATTCGCGCCAGTCGTTAAATAAACACCCCAAAAGTTCGATTTCAAAAAGATCGGGAATTCAATAATCGAGAAAAATACTTCCGCCAGAATCTATGCTTTTGTTCACACACTATGCAGCCATGTTTGATAAACGCACGCTACTAAATGAGATAAAATCCAATCGCGTATCTCCAAAAAGACAAGTCCTATTACCACCGCACGCTACGCCCTGTTTTAGATTTTTTTTCCCCAACAAAAATAATCTCAAAAGAGCAGCATATCAAAGATAGAATTGAATAAGTGTCAGTCGACAATGAAAACGCAAGGAATACCTACAATTAGGTGTCTATAAGCAGTACTCTTTTTGCGCAAGAATACCTGGAAACTGCTTTTCTACAAAGATTTTCCAAAAACTGGATCGCTTTTTTTTAAACACCTTCGCATCGCCCGAACTTTTGTGTTTTTGTTACAGAGAAAACGAAAGCTACGCTTGGCATGATAACTAGAAAAGAGATTTTTATAATTTTAAAATTTTGAAACATAATCATAAAACATGCATAACTGCCAAAATATGCCATATCGACATGGGTATCCCTGAAAAAGATCTTTTAGGTGTAACAACACGGTAACTCTGAAATAGTAAGAAATCGTTTATTATTTGACTAACGCTTAAAAAACAATTCCTACCCGAATTCTTATAATTAGGTAACCTGTAGACAATTTTTGGTGCAGTTTTTACAGGTTTATCACTTTTACTACAAGAAAATAGTTGAAGAACAAAGTATAATGCGACATTTTCGAAAAATATTCGAAATTAGCGCAAAAACAGTCAATGACTGCAGTTAAAATATCTAAAACATGAAAGAGTATACATTTTCGGTCAAAATATTCAAAACATGCGAAATCAAATTGGAATCACTTTACAGGGAATTTTATTCAATTTTATCTCCAAAGACGACTTTTCAGGGGTGTTTAAGAATGGCTTCCTCGTGTTTTTTCAAGAATATTTTTCCAGCCAATTCTTAGTAAAATAGACCAAGTACACTTACCTCCGTCCATTTCAAATCAGTTTTTCCACCTTTAGCCCTTCTCAGGAGTTGTCATTTGGTATTCTAGCAAAAATACTATACAAATGGTTCAAAAAAAAAGAAAAAAAAATGAAAAATTTCTTTTGAGAGTTTGAAATGGGTAAAATGTGTCCTTGTTATGAAATTTTTTTGAAAAATATATTTTTTTTAATTTTAACAAATTGATTTTGAAACACCTATTTAAAAAACCTTTCTCGAGTGACCCTGAAAAATAGTCTGTGGGAGATGAAATTGAAATATTGCGCTTAATCACCTCAACTTGATGTCCTAAATTTATTTCAGGGGGGCGTTTCTAAAAATGATTTCCTTCGTGGATCTTCAGAAAATTGTGAAAAAAAGCAAAAAGTGACACTTCGTAAAAGTTCTTAAAAAAAGGGGAAATGGCAAAAAAATTTCTCTAATAATTCCGCTTCTGAAAAAAAAAAAATCGATTTTTTGAAAATTATTTAAAATTTTTGAACTTTACGCGAGTTTTGCAAGTTTAAATAACTGAGCTAGGGGCTGAAAATTCGAACACGTCCTTTTGTGTTCCTCCCCCCCCTCCACACACACACACACACACACACACACACACACACACTAGTATTACTTCAGTTTGATAGTACGTGCGAGTTCCAAGGTTCAAACCTATCATAATTCAATTTTTTTCGTTTTTACCATGGTATCCGGGCACCAGATAATATCATTTGTTTGGACTGGAACTTCGGGAATCTTAGTTTTGGACCCAAATGGTCAAATTTGCATTGGAATTCCGAAAAATTTCCGTTTTTCAAAGCTGATTTACCCTAATAGGTGGTATAGGACTGTAGGTACATATTATTTAAGAAAAACTGAAATAGAAAAGCGCTCAAATTGGACATTGTTTATAATAAAAATTAATCAATTCATTAGAGCTAATAACGGCTTCAACTAAACTTTTTTTACTTTTCTTTTGCAAAGATACTGAAAACTTGATGACGAAATCGATGAATTTTTTCCACATCCACCGCCCCAAAATTAAATGATATAATAGTCAATGTACATTCGAGTAAAAAATTGAATTAAAAAATGTAAAACAACTCACCGTAAGGATGATTTAACTGCTACGTCCATAACGGCTGTAGATTGACATTTTTATCTAACGATATGTGAGCGTTGCCATTTCTCATCAAACTGTTGGTATACTGATTACACATCTTGCCGGGTGGATTAGGTGGTGGCGGTGGTATTGTCGGATAATTTGAGCTGCGACTCCTATCCATGGTATTATGATAATAATTAAACGGAGTAGCGTATACGTTGGTCGAATTTCTCGAAGAGATAATAAAGGTAGAAGCGTTCTCCTTTACATTTGGCATGAAATACTTTAACTTTTGCCAAAACAGATTATCGCCCCACTGTATACACGTATTAATTTTCAAATATAACCTCAAGTCCGGATCTAAATCACGTTGAGGCATTTCGCCCAGTAATACAAATACGATTTTATTACGTCTGTCGCGTAGAACTTCGCGCAACGCGGATTTATACTCGAAACGACACCATTCGGTTTGCAAGAAATTTTTCGATAATACGATTACCGTCCTTTTCGACGATTCTGCCGCTTCGATGATGGTGTCGGCAATGTACGAACTGATATTGAAATCTCTGTAATGTAAACATAGCCTGTACGGTGCGTCGCATTGTTCTAAACTGGGACATAAAATCTGCGTAATGAAATCTTCATCTTTGATGCAATACGCGACATAAGCGTCGAACAGTCTTTCATGATCTGAATCGTCGCCGAATGTTGCAGACTTGTAGCAAGAACGGAAACCACACCTCGTGTACAGACAAATGTGCAATTCTTTTTTGTACAAAAATACAGCCATAGTGATGACGAGCACAATGACGAAAATAGTGCTGGTCAACAGTAGAAATGGTAAATAATCGCGTAACATTTGATTTTCAGCTAAAGAGCCGAAAAATGTAATACAGGACGTGTTATTGGCATTTTTTAAAAAAGACCCCAGCGGATTGGTTTCGTTATTGTATATGCAATCAATGGCGTCGATGTCGGCAATTTTAGCGAAATTCTCTTGTATCCATAAACGAAACTCGTTGATAAACTGGCAATCGCATGACCAACGATTATGGGCCAACGAGACACTGGCCAAATATGGATTAGCGATAAACTGCCACACTTCGAATTTGTAAATACGATTGCCATCCAGGCGCAGGATCTCAAGATTTTTCAAATTCACAAACGTACGACTATCGATAGAACCGATTTTATTATTCTGCAAATATAACTCTTTCAAGCTAACGAGACTGGAGAATTCGAATCCCCGCAGTATTTTAATTTGATTATCCTCCAAATGTAAAGTAATCAGTTTACCTATACCGCTGAAAGTATAATTATAAATGGCCGCGATATTGGAATTATTGACGTATAAATTGCGCAAATTTTTACGTCCTATAAACGAATGGCTGGTTAATTCGCCGAAATTGTTACCATCCAGGTATACTTCAGTAGCGTCCATTGGGATTTTGTTCGGCATTTCAGTGTAGTTAGATCTTGAGCAGTCGACGATATTTGCACTCCAACTTTGATCGTGAAAACAGGAACAATCGTTCGGACAATTCATTTCACAATCACAGGCGTCGAATGGGCAACATTGGCACAACGTATAGCAATGGCTTTTATACGAACACAAAAACTGCGATGGCTGAGCTGCAGTCAATGCTACGAATTTGCGTTCGCGATCATACACCAGTTTGCAATAGATACTGTCGATATCCATGATGACTGGGTGTTGTCTAATCTCCAATTTATTAATTCTTTGCAACCATTCCATGGTGCAATCGCACTGGAACGGATTGTCACCGATATAGAATTCTGGTAATGGTCTATCTTGAGGTACGGACGAAAGTTGTAAAGCAGCCAAATCTAAACTAGAAATCTGATTCGTGTACATATCGACTCGGGTTAGGTTGGCTTTGTTGGCAAACGTGTGAGGTTCCAAGAATGTGATACGATTATCGTTCAGGAAAAGTAATTCAATAGTATCAGGAATTGAGGTAGTTGTAATTTTGGTCAAATTATTAAAACTCACGTCTAACGTTTGTATCGATGTTTTTGTGCGATATTCGTTGCTTAAATTTTCTATCGAATTTCCGTGCACGTCAAGCCACAGCAGATTCGCCGGAAACATGCTGTAATCGAATTCTCGTAGTCTGTTACCGGAGACGTTCAACCAAACGAGGCTGGGCACGTCTTTAAATATACCATCAATCGCGGTTAGAAGATTATTATCGACGCGTACTGCTTCTAATTTTGTATTCGTAGCGAACGCACCTTTTTCTATTGATTTTATTCGATTCTGCGACAAATTTAGTATCTGCAACGATGGTAACTCCACCAGCGACTTTTTTCCGACTGTTGTTATCTGATTGGTAATTAATCTTAAACCGTACAAGTTGGTCATACCTTTGAAACCGGGCTTCTCCAGATTTGTGATAAGATTCTCACCCAAGTCCAGCGTCTTCAATAAACGCATCTCTTTTAACGCCATCGGTACTTCGGTGAACTTGTTACCGTTCAAATTCAGATCCTGCAAACTGGTACAGTTTCTTAATGAATTCGGATGCAACGATTCCAAACGGTTATAGTCGATCGATAGTAAACTCAACGCGTATAATCCGTTCAAAGAATACGCCTCTAAATATTTTATACGATTAAACGATAGCACCAGCGTATGCAAATTATTCAAAGCGGTAAACGTATCCGCTGGGATCGACTCCAGCAAATTATATTCTAAATTTAAAATCTGCAATGTGTATAAGTCATGAAACAATGTCGGATCCAATTTTGTGATACGATTGCGAGACAAATTCAACAGAACTAGTCTTATCAATCCCGAAAACGTTTCGTTATTTATCCACGCGCTAGTTAATTGATTCGACGATAAATCCAACGAAAGCAATTGATTCAGATCCGAGAATAGTCTCGGTGATAATACACTGATCGAATTATTTTGCAAATATATTTCTTTGATGCTATCTGCGCATTCGCGAAATAAATCCAAGGGCAACAAAACGATTTTGTTATTCGATAAATCCAATAATTTCAAATTTTTCAAACCTCCTAGCGCTTTATCAACCACCACAGAAATTTTATTATCATGTACTCGTAATTCTTGAAGCTGCTTCAGTACACTAAAGCTATTGCTCGGCAGAAGTACGAAATGATTAAATGACGCGTCTAAAATGCGTATATTCAAATTACAACCGGCGGGTTTCTCTTCAGCTGCTTCATCTTCTTGAAACACCAACGCCTGAGCGGATGGCGTTTTTTCGCGAAATCCTAAATCGTCAACATCTTGTAATCGATTTTCACTTACGTTCAAGCTAATAAGATTTGTCAACGGGCAAAATATATTCTCGCTGAATGACCAAATATTATTCGTACTGATATCCAAGCGTTCTAGTAGCTTGACTGGGTGAAAACTTTCTGGTGATAAATCCAAACTTATGGTTGTCCAATTCCAATCCATGTTATGAGTGCGAATAGTTAAATTTCGTAAATCCCTCAACCCTACCAAAGTGCCAGAGGGCCATTTACCCAATTTACAATAGTCTAATATAAGCTCACGCAGCCGAGTCAAATGCGCGAAACTTTTATCATTCAACGAGCTTTTAGACATTAACTCGCCGTTACATTCGATTTTCAACGATGTTGTGTGCTCAGATGGTATTACACTGAAATTCGATGTCTCAAATTCGCTATTGATAGTTCTCAAATTACAAGTCAACGCCACTTCTTCGCCAGAAGCATAATTACTCTCTCTTAGCCACCACTGACAATCATCTGGAGCTTCATATCGCAAAGGTGTAATCGTTTGCGATTGCGGAGTTGTTGTATTTTGCGTTACTGGTGTTCCAAAACCATTCGAAAATATAGAAAATGCTCCAAAGATTATTACCGACCACATAATTTAGATGTAGATGAATGCAAGTCGTGTATACGTGAACTATTGAACAATTAATTTTCTTACACGCAAAAAAAGCATTGTGAAGGAATAGATTTATCAATAACTTCAGCGCAATTTCTTCGCAAAATGACCAAACTTTGAAATGGAATTGTGTGTACTCAATATTATGAAATAAAAGCCCGCAAAAAAGTCGACCAAAATAATACGATAAGAGAAAAAAAAATAAGGTTACGCGAACGATAAATTCAACACATCGACATTTTTTATACGAATGATCAGATGAACAAATTCACAATAATATTCACAAGAAAAGCTGTCGTTCGCGGATTTCGCACCTTTTACATTACGACTCGAAGAACATTTTTCACGACACGGCAACGTGTAATACTCACCTACACCGAACAGAACAGAACAACTCCGCGCGACAGACTGCCGAGTTCCCTAAACCTACACTATAAAAACGGAGGTATGATAAACCAAAGGCTCAGTGTTACCAATCGTATCGTTGATACGACACAATGTAGTGTAGGTATTTACGAAAGTTTCGTAGAAGCGAAAAACTTACATATTTCACTAACGGTTTCGAATGATGTTAAATAAAAACGTTGAGCGCATATCAGTTTGATGATGTCGCTTTTCCAGAAGAAGGGAAGAAGAAAGGGTCTTATTTTAGCCACGCTGAATAGGTTAATTGCAAAAGTGCACTGTAATTACATCAAATGCAATTTTATTATTCCAAAAATTCAAAACAAAAAATCAAAAAATCAAAAATAAAGTAATCAAATAGTTGAGTCATAAAACATTTATTTTATGCAAATTTAGGTACGCTTCAAAAAAAAAACGTAAAAAATATTTCGAACGTCTTCTGCAATCATATAATTTGATAATTATATGAGTTACCAAACAAAAATTCGACTCCTTACGTATTATAATAATTTACCGAGCCGGCGAAAGAAATGTAACGGCGCAGCATTTGCATCGGGCCCACCCACACTTTTTCCAAAAATGATCAACTGCCTGTAAACATTTTTCGAAATTTATAAAATTGAAAACAACACAAATTCACCGAGATTCAAATTGATTATGTTGTTCAAGGCCTGAAAGCTTCAAAACAGCAAGCATTATGATTTCGTACTAGCTTTACTGACTTATATTCCTTAGATTAGCCGGTTGAACTGCCACATCAAGACCTCGAAAATTTCCTGTTGGAACTTTCATGCTAGTTTTGGCTGCTTCAATCACAAAGTACGAAAGATTCAGACTTAAGCTAAAATTGTGCGCAAAGGGAGAATTAGGCGTTGAACTGCTGTTCCTCTCCCAATGGCCAAAAATTTAAATTTTGTAGAGAATTGCGTCATCAGGGTGAAAAAAATTGTGTAAATTTATCAAATATATCCAAAAATGTAGTTTTTGATGATTGAACATTTATTTTTTGCATAAATTTTCGCCCTTGCTTCGCACTTACTTTTTTGCGAGGCAATTCAATTTCTGATAGTTCAATGTTTTAAAATAAAAATAAGAAAAAAAAAGCATCGTGATGCTATTTCGGCTTGACTTTTGTAAAGTGAATTGAAAAAAATTTTCCCTAATCAATCAGTGGTAAGGGTAGATGGATGCAATGAGACTAAAAAGTCGACAACACCAAAAGGCACGTACGAGTATGGACCCCTATTAAATCTGCATATACCAAATTTCAAGATGCACACTCAATTTGGAGCGGAGTTATGCAAGGAGCTTATAAAATGAGGAAAACCGACAAAAAAACGATAGGCTGAAATGTCAAAACCTCCAAAAGACACATCTAGGTCTCCTAATAAAGGCACTATTTTTGAACGGATAAATAAAAGAAGAGATGACAATAAAAAAATTGTAATCATAAACTCAGTTAATTCAATTGTAACGTAAAAAATAACTTCTTCAAAATTAAAATTTCTAAAAATATTTAAACATTTTAAAAAACAAAAAAAAAACTAATTAAAACTTTCCTATTTTCTCAGTGAAAACTTTTCCGTTCAATTTTCACATTTCCAATTGAACAAAAAATAAGTTTTCCGAATAAATCTCATCTATACAAAACAAGTGTAATATGGTTTAAACGCTTGTAAAAGAGGGAAAAAAGTAAAAAAAAAATAATTTAAAGCGCCGAATGAACATTTTTTACTTTTCGATTGGTCTTTTCGCCTGTATTTTAAGCGAACAACACAACGCAAAAAAAAAAAAAAACAGATATTTTGAAAAATAAAAAAAAAATTGAGAATAAAATTCAGTCACGATCCGAAATTTCTAAAATTCGTGGACATGCAAACTCGTATCTGAGTTCGCAAGAAACCGTGAACTATCTGCGTACAGAACTACAAACATGATGTCTGAAAAGCCAAGCTATTCGTGGTAGGGAATTAACGTAAGGTGAACGGTAACACTGCCAGTGAAAAACACCGAATTCGGCCGATATCTGTTGAAGACACAACAACAGAAGAGCAGCTCATTGTGTAGCGAGAGTATCTTCTAAACTGTACTTAGCAACGTACAATTTACCTACTTGCATTGGCTCCTTTACAAATTATATGAACGCCACAACTTCTCCTTACACGTACCTAGATATCCTTTTTACTCAATAAGAAATGAGGAAAAATTGCCAAGTTGACGTTTATACTCTATGCTTTATAATAAACAACAAAAATATGTGTATTATATTTCATAAAAACGGCTTTTTAGTGTCTCCGTTTCTTCGTGACAGAGAAAATTTGACGAAATGTGTTGTGCAACCAAAATTTAAGAGCATTTTTCATTTTACAAACGTTTTGAAATAGCTGTAAAAACCAAAGTAATAAAAATGACAAAATCTGTGTACTAGGAATAAATATGGCCACTTTATAGAAAAATAGATTCAACTATTCAGGCGCCTTTTCATACGGTAAGGCTACTAACCAGTAACTACTGGTACATAAGATCAGTCGTATTTTGCATAGTTTCCATTAAGCAATTTTTTTTTAATGATTAACCATCGAATAGCATTGCCGTAGTCAAATACTATTCCGCTTAGTATCAGCGTTTTCCTAACCAACCTATCTAATGTGGTCAAGTATAAAAACATCACATATATGTAGATACATACCTAGACCTACAGCGTACACCTAAGAAATGAGAAAAAAATACTTCTAAAATATACGTACATATAGAAAGACACCTACCCATCAGTATATATATATTTCATTAAAAAAAAAAAAAAAAAAACAGAAAGCGAAGTATTATTCAATATACAATTGCACGCAAAACAGAGATATGGTTTTTCACCTCATATGTTGGTAGTAGATACTAGGTAGGGTACGTAGGATACGTAGCTCCGTACAATATGCGACTACGTAGCACAATGAACATTATCTCAACGGAATTCCGCCTTCCTGCGCGGCATATTCTATCACAACATTCCTTTGAAAATTAGAAACCTTTGGAAACATACACAACATATATGATAAGTGTATATATATCTATACGTACAATTGTAGAGATTCTTTTTATTTTTATTTTTCTACGAATTTCCAGAGAGAAAATCAAATTTCAAAATTTGGTACCATAGCAAGAGCTTCTTCAAACTACACAACGGGGATAAGAACAGTAAAGGCCTCTCTCTAATTTGTATGTGTAATTCTTGAAATGTGTCATAGTTTGAATCATGTGTATAATTTTTAAAGCGCGCCTCCCTACGCAATCGAAACAATGGCGCAACTAGAGGGAGAAGGGCTCATTTTTTTTCAGCATGAAAGTTCGTTTTTTTAATTAGCATGTGAAACTTAAAAATGCTCTAAAATACTCATTTTTATACTCTTACGCCTCATTGTTTTGCAAAATTTTCGCTCTCCCTTCCCTCAGGCAGGTCTGTAGCCAGGGGTGTGCTAAACCATGCTAAGCACCTCCTGCCACTGAGCTGACCATACTCTGGCAAAATCTGATACTGTAATTTATTTACAAGAATTAAAAACTGAGTTTACCATGTGTTTTTTTGGCCCCTCATTCCTGATATATCGAAAAATCTTTGCCCTCACTCCACCCGAACTTTGCTTTCTTGCCAGTGATGTAAAATCTGAAGGGTTTGGAATCAGAATCCCCGTCAAAAATTTTTTACCCATTTTACATAAGAAAGATTGGTAAATTTCAGCTATAAAACTTGGAATGCCCCAAAATGTCCATTTTTAGATCCTTCAGACTCTGACTTATTCTCGTCCCCGCTTCGCTCAGGTGACATATATTTATTTTTGAATATTTTCAAAACGGTTCCGTTAGACCCTCCCCACAAGCCAATCATTGTTACGCTACTGTTTATGAAAATCTGCCTGCGCTAAAGATATACACTAAAATTCAACCCCATAACTCAGTTTCAAAGAAAGATATGCACATAATTATAGAACTTTTACTAAATGTACATCCCAAATTTCACCCCGTACCTGAATTTAGAGGGGAGATGTGCATGGAACAGCCCTTTTTTGAGGTTAAAAGGAAGAAATCCCCCCTTATTTTTCCACTCTTCATTAATGAAAGAAGCTGAGTTTTGGATATGTTATGCAACCTTTGATTCTTTATCAAACAATTTAAAAGCAAGCAATTTTTGCCATTTCAGCCACTCAGCACTCCCTCCTTCAAATTTACGCATGGCTTAAGACCCGAGATCACCCTCGCTCAAAAATAAAATGTTTGACCTCGATGCTCAGCTCAAGTCCACTGCCAAAGTTTGGCCAATTTCGTTTGGCATCGAACTGAGTAAATTATTTTTAGTTTTAACAGGGGAAGAGGTGGGGAAATAAATATCACATACGGCCAAAAATGATCCCTAAAATGGATATAGTTGTGGTTTGATAGTCAATCCATAGTTGAAAAGTCGAAACCTTCAAGACACATCTAAGATACGTGTTAATTCTGCATGCCTTTCAGCCTCCTGTCTTGATTTGAAGGGTAATTATACAAGGAAATGGTTTTTTAGGGTCAAAAAATTGGCAAAACCCACCCGACCCCATCGATCTTCTAGAACCTCATAACAGTAAAATTTTGATAATATAAAAAAGAAAAGAAGAAAATCTAGCGGAAAAAAATGTCAATTACTGAAACCAAAACTATCTATGCAAAGTTGTTTGAATGTAAGCTGAATATTTAGCGCTGAGAATTTTCAAATTTCTTTTACATCTCCTTAAAATAAGGGGAAGCCAGTGAGACCGATACTGGCGTGGTCCGAGCGAAGCGAAGACCACGCAAGGAGGGGTTGGACCGCAAAGCGATCAGGGGACGAAGCCCCCTGGTTTCTTCAAAAAATTCAAACCTCGCATCAAGTAAACTTTCGCAATTTGAATGAAATATAGCACATCTCCAAATAAAAACGAACATATTAAAAAAAAATGAGAAAATTGGTCCATGGGTTGGCAATAAAACACTGTCCAAAATGTTTCCTTTTGCAGCATTTTAGACACCCATCCACCATTACAAATCAAGTTGTGTTTCAGCAAAGGTTTTAATCATTGTTCTAAAATGCTGATCAAACAAGGGAAGTGCCAAATTTTCTTGTGCCTTTTAGCACAAAATGTTTAATTCCAGGTCTGTGTCCAGCTGTAGGTCCCACTAATCAGAAAATTATCGGTAAATTCCTTTTTCAAACTTAAAATTTTACTAATCAACTTAAAAGTAATTCTTCATTTATATTTCGTTTTAAAAAGTAACTGGGGGACTCCGACCCCTAGACCGCTCCACGGCCTTAACCCATGGCTCCCTCTTCCTTGTTCACGTTTTCCCAATAGGTAACATTGAACTCTAGCTCGCGCCCTCGCTTCGCTCAGACTACTCACTTTGTCGCCTTTCTGGCAAGTACACCGTTTTCCACTTTTTTTTATAAGTGAACTAACTCAATATTTTTTTTGCAAAAACAGGTTACCTGTGATTATGAAATAATTTCCTCGATTTCAGGGCTGTAAAACTCAGGAAATTCAGTTTTGACTGATTTTTTTGGTTTTTTATTCCTCAAGGTGACATGTGACGTATCAAAATACTCGTAATGTCGAGCTAGGAACTCAATGCAGAAAATCGAATAAATGATTAAATGTAATGATTCGTGATCATTTTTCAAGTATTCATTCTACAAATTATTTGATCGTATAAACCATCCTTAATATTTTTGAATGTTTCCTTTTTTTTGTTTACTAACATATTTACATACTAAGGCAAATATTTTTTTTTAAAAAACATGAATTTTGGTTCATATAAAAAGGAAAAACGATAAAATTTGATGATTTTTGTAAATTTTGGTTCAAACTTTGAGTAAAGATGATATATAATATACGAAAAAAAAACGGATATTTCAAAAAAATAAATTGAGGAAATCAGTCCATTAGAAAAGGCTGGTCGACTCACCAAAGTTTGTAATATGACATACAGATCACACACACAACGAACCTAAAATTCAAAATAACGGCTGTTTTCAAACACGAGTTTCAACTAAGGAACGCAAATGCAACTGAATCTTCTCCCCGCCCACAACCAAACATTCGTGTTGTCGCGTCAGAGTCATGCGGGTAGGAATTTGAATTTTTTGGTAACCATAAACGTATTCGTGGACATTTTCAAAATTTTTTTATTCAACTAATCACGCCATTTGATAGAGCATTTAATTTCAAGCATTTTTCTCGCTTACTACATGCGTCTAGCGGTTATAGTTTTTGAAATATTTCAGATTAAACGTCATAATAATAATTTCAAAATTTCATAACTCAAAAAGTATTAGCGATAGAAAGGAACTGTAAGCGGCGTTAATGTTCTAAATTTTTAGCTCTTTCGATTGAGATGACAATCAAATTTGTAGCTTTCATAGTTTTTTCAGTAGGGTCAAGGGTTAAAAAACTGTAAAAAATGTCATAAAATTAGAATTTTTATGGGTACGGCTGCCCAAAAAAATTTTTTTTTACATGCTGACATATCTAGACATAAAAAGCCATTTTTTTTTTTTTTTTAAATCATCAAAATTGGTCCATTAGGAGAAGTTGGGCAGTTGGACAAAGGTTTTTGACAGGATTTTTTTAATATATATGATGATGATGATTATATCTCTCGCAGCGAAGGGAAGGCTACCTCGGCCTCGTGCGCGACTTAATCTTTGGTTTTCTAGTACTTCTGCCATCAGCTGTTCCTCAGTTTGTTGCTTTTTAATACTTGTATTAACCACCTTTTGGGGTGATTTCTTTGAATCTTTTAGGAATTAAATATGCGAAAATCTGCTCTCCATAAAAATCATCAACCTAAATGTCTAGAAATGGCGATAAAATTTTTCTCATCGACTATAGATATACAGAGATGGGTATAAGTCATAGGGTATATGGCATTCTAAAACATATACCAACGTAAAAAAATAAAAGATTGAAATATGACTGCTGACGTTAATTAAACAAAACAAGCGGAAAGTACCTACTAACAAATAACAGTGTAAGTATGAATAGAATTATTTTATGTGCAGTTGTGCTCATAAATGATGCTATGGCTTGAGTAGCCAATTTGTTATATCTATTTCCTCGTCATATTCGTATAGTACGCATATATGTGAACCAGTATTAAACTTTATACCGCATGCAGCTAGAAAGAGAGCATAAGAAAAAATAGCGGGGTCTGTATTTGAATAAATAAAATGGGGTATTTGTTAGAAAAACGGAAACAAGGCGATATTTGGAGCCGTTACAGATGCGACTATTAGCTAAATTGGACATTTTTACGGCATCACGTATCTAAAATACAATTTTAGTCAGTAGGTTATATCTTTTATAGGTGAAGCAAATGGAAACAATATTAAGATACCTAGATATATAATACAGTACATATAGGCACATTGAGAACGAGTATTCCAATTTATTATTTTATTTTATTACTGCTGCCGCGTCATGTTTTTTCATTAGTAACACCATACTGTACTTTCAGGCGGTTAGAAAAGTGACGTTAATATCTTGCAAAGTCTATACATTGCTTTTATTATCAACTTCCACCAGCTAAAATTTACTGTACGCGATTGGCTTACGTATTTTTATCTCTACCTGAATACTTACATCATCGCAGGCAAGAGAATACGATGAAGCCAAATAGGCTGCGTGGCCCTCAGCCGTTCCTATACTGGGTGCTGAAGTGAAGCCTCATTCCACCTTTTTGAGGTATTTACATACCAAAAGTACTAGGTTGGCAACATGTAAAATACAAGCAATCCGCAATCGTGTTTACTTGTATCTATATAACATGTTGCCAACCTTGTACTATTGTTACAAAATTACAGTTTGTCGGTGGAATCTGGGATTGATAAGCATGATTTCGACCACCCAGATAATTTTTCGAAAAAGGCCAATCTGTTTTTATTGATCAGAATAGCATAATTTCTTTTGTTCAATGAAGGAGAGCAAAATCAAAAAACCCTTTCAGGTCTCAAACAAGGAAGGTCCTGGAAAAAATACCTCTACCTCTTTGGGCCTATCCATCTTTAGGGAAACCACTTATTACATCATGATGTTGAATTATGGTGGTGAGAATTACATACATAGAGCATTTTTCTCTACATGCTCTTTTATTCATTAAATAATTTGTTACGCATGAGCATAAATAGAGGTAAGTGACGGGACCTTTCCCCTGGTCCAAAAAGTTTTTATGGAAATTTAATAATTCATTACTTATTAGGGTGAATCATTTTTGAATTTTTTTCGAAAATCGAAACGTAATAGGGCACAATATTTGTGAAGCACGGTCAAAATAACGTGAAAAAAATTTCAGCTCCTAATCCCTTGCCCTCACCAAAATTTTAGCCTCCCAACCCCACTACTTTTCGAGGGGATGGCTGCAAGTGAAAATCACATATAAATTTTTATTAGAGATGCTAATAGATCGCTTGCACCATATTTTGATGTGTTGTAGACATATGTATATGGAAAGGAATCTTTGAAAAAATCAACACCCCTCCCCATAATTGCTCTTCCCTCGTTAAATGCCTTTTTGAAAGTAGTATTAATTTTTTTAATATTTTGAAATTATGTTTTTTAGATGTATACTAAGGGGCCTCGCCCCCTGACCGCTTCGCGATTTAACCCCCTTGCGTGGCCACTTCACTGCCTTTCCCTTATTTTCAGTAGATGTGAAAGAAATTTGGAAAATCTCAGCGCTAAATATTCAGCGTACGTTAGAACAACTTTGCGTAGATAATTTTAGCTTTAGTGACTGACATTTTTTTTCACTTGATTTTATTCTTCATTTCTCTATAGTAAAAAATCAAAACCCATCTACTCACTTTTTCGCAGCTCGCGTTTTCGAAGCTAAGGAAATGTTAGTGTTGCATGTACACAAATTTTTTCTTTGTGTTAGTGATTCTACCCACCCTCCTATCTACACTTAAGGCGTTTGCAACATTTTGGACGAACGAAACTATGCTTGGAAGTCGGCCGAGTGGTAGCATCATGTTACATACATTTACACTACGGTGTCGTATTTGTAGTGGTAAAATGGTAGGGGATGATTCAACGAGTAGAATGCTCGTGTAAGTCTTCGTTATGTTAGAAATGTATTTACAGGCCATTTACATGTTAGCAATGTTGTAGTGGTAATGTTTATACTTCTGCGCATACATGTTGGTGAAATAGGTTGATGGAAGGGAAAGGAATAGGGTGAAGAACAAGTCAAATGAGATTCTAGAAGATCAATGTGATCATTTTTGGCGTTATCTGGTATTTATTCCCTCAGCTCTCCCCTCTCCCAATGCTAAAAATTATTCACTCAGCTCGATGCCCACCAAAATTTTCTCAACTTGGGCAGTAGACTTGAACTGAGCATTGAGGTCAAATTTTATATTTTTGAGCAGGAGTGACCTCGGATCTTCAGTCATGCGAAAATTTAAAGGAGTGAGTGCTGAGTGGCTGAAGTGGCAAAAATTGCTTGCTTTCCCTTAAAAACTGAGTTATGCGTTGAATTTTAGTGTGTATTTCAAGCTCAAACTGATTTTAATGAACATTATTACGATCAGTGGTGTACTCAAGGAGGGGCTACTGGGGCTATAGCTCTCACCCCCTTTAGGCGCGAAAAAACTGAGTTTTTTACATTTACACTGAATTTACCCAAATCATTAAAAAACCTGCAGAACTTTTGTAATGCGACTTTAAAATTTGAAACCCAAACTCATTTCAGCTGGTTTTCAAATGTGAACCTACTTTACGAAGCCGTATAAAATGTATTAATTTTTGGCATATTATTGTATTTATAAAAAAAAAATATTAAAAAATTAGGGGAAAAAATTTAGAGAACTGAGAGCTCATAAAATGGGTAGTTTATCATGGGGTGATTTTGGTATGTATTAAGCAGAATAAACGATTTAGTCTTTGGGGGAAAGAGAATAAAATAAAAAATAAAAATAAACCTTTTCTCTACGAGAAAATCTGGTTAATGAATGCATCGAAAGAATGTAAGTTCTGATACTTTTAACGTTGTTAGTATAAATTTAACTCTTATATTTACTGTTTCTTAACGAATAATTTCCGTCACACCTCCTCAAAATTTCCACTCGAAATCATAAAATCAACCAAGGTCAAAGTCTACTGTTAACGAGTGAACCAATGACAGGTCAACTGTGAAATAATCTATTAAGTATCTTTCATTTTCCTCGAAATTTAAACTTATAATCATAAAATCAACCAGAATTAAAGTCAACGTATTTACCTCAACAATTCAACTCAAAATCATAAAATCAATCCTGCATAAAACAAGTCCACTGATGTCACATCTCGAATTTTCCTCAACATTTCAACTTAAAATCATAAAATCAATCCTTCATAAAATAAG
>FIZR01017587.1:0-27828 GCA_900060175.1 Ferrisia virgata
TGCAGCTAGGAGAAGGATTAAAATTTTTGAAGCCTAGTTTTCTTACTTTGGACCATAGGATAGCAATTGGGGTGTTTTCATTTATAGAAGAAATGAAGTTCCGCCAAAAGTTTGTTTTGGCTTGTTTTACAACAAATTGCGCTTTAGCTCGTAGTTTACGGTAGTTGATGAGATTGGATTCAGTTGGGTAGTTTTTTAACGTTTTTAAAGCTTTTCTTCTATTACGAATTGCAATGGCACAGTCATTTGTCCACCATGGTACTGATTTATGTTTACGTGGGTGTGTTTTTGGGATAGCTAGGTCTGCGTATTGAAGGATATAGTTGCAGAAAAAATCTACAATTGTATTGATGTCTTGATTGAGATTTATCTCAGGAAAATTTGAACATAAATTTCTGAATATTTGCCAGTTGGATTTCTTAAAATTCCATTTTTGAGAAGGTAAAATTGATTGGTAAATTTGAAGCTCACCCCTCCCTCTTCCTAGAGCACATCGCTTCGGAAGGCGACTGGTACAATATAGTAATTATTTTATTTAGCTACAAATATGACAATACGAATAGGACGAGTCTTGATAGAAGTGTACGAATTAAACGTCAACCTTGCAACTAATACAACACTCTGGTGTAGCTTACCTATCCTACTTTCCTTCCTACTCAAATACACTTTACGGTTTACGAAGTATATACGATATATTATACATATGTATCTCATCGTGTATATAATGTAACTACGTAGGTACATTTAATATCCATAATATACACATCATCGAGACTCATTTTCTATGTAAATAGATCGACTCGACCCGACCCGACCCGATCCGAACGATGATGAGTGTACGTCTCTAGGATGGTCTAGGTCTATTACATGTACCTTTACCCATATACTAAGTGGTTAAGTATGTACGATCCTACAACCTCTACGTGTACAAATATACGTATAATCGACCAAGTTTCATACCAGGTATACATATATGTATATATATATACATAGGTACTTGGCTTACCTACATTGTCAGGTCATTATAACGTATTTTCGTTGGCAAATGACGAGTAAGCTATATACGAGTAGACAGAGCGAACAACGCGACACGACGACGAGGTTCAATGTAAACATGATTATTTCACTTAGCGTTGAAAATTACCGCAGCTGTATGTATGTGTCTGTGTGGTACCTTTTCAAATGGCATTGAGAGTACACACACAGTGTGACGTATGCAGAAGGAAAAAAAAAAAATCTCGCAGCATTAAATGCTTAAATTATTTTATTTGATTTTTCGTTGCATATACAAAATAGTAAAAGGCAGATCGTAAAAAATAAAATAAGAGAGATTCGTCTTATTTCTATAACACTAAAAAAAAAAAAAATTGATTTAAAAATTAATGACTATTTCCTAAAAAATCTCACTATGAGCGTTATACTCTCGCTTAAAGCGATTATAAAATAATACTCGAGTAAGACGGAAATGATCATTATTTTGTATTACAATAGGTGGAGATTTAGGTATAAAAATCCGAGAAATATTTTGAGCTGCGTGCAGGAGTACAAGCTGCGCAAAATAATAGGTGGAGAAGCGTCATCAAATCACAAAAAAAAAAAATTCATTTATACGTATGGAGAGCCTTGTAGTGTTCGTTTTTCTCTTTTTTTAGGTAGAAATCTTCTTAGTAGTAGTATGGGTAGTAGTATGGGTAAGCTCTGACGTAGGCTTTGCCGTCGTATTTGCCTGGGTAGTATTTGCCATCGTCGTAGTATTGGTAAGAGTAGGAGTATGGGTAAGCGGCGTATGGGTATGCGGCGTATGGGTATGCGGCATAAGCGTACGGGTAGACTGTGTAAATGAAAACAAAACGTAACAAAATTAAAAAGCTTGAAATTTACGAGTTCAATGTGCTTGCGATTGCGTCGCAGAAATTATACACTTACGAGCGTGTTTCTTTTCACGAGCTGGGCCAGCTTCCAAAGGAGCGCCGGCTGGGAGAGGGCTTGGTCCTAATGGAGTTTCCGATGGTTGGGGAGCCAATGGTTGTCCGACTGATGGGATTTCGGCGGCGTATACGCAGGCGACCAATACGGCGAAGGAGATCTGTACAGAAAAAAATCACACGATCGAGTATTAATATTTTGATGATGATAACGGTTTGGTAAACATTTTCGAGAAGGGTAATTATCAGCTGAAGGGTGTTAAGAGTTTAAAATCGTGTGTCAATGATTCCCCCTCTCCTGATCCCCTTCCCCATCTGTTCCAAGTAGTGAATTTGTTCTGTATGTGAATCAGTACGAGTCAATGAAAATGTTTCAAAATTCTTATAAAAATTACAAAAAATCAATAAACGTATCTCGATTCCATCAATTTATCGAGTTTACAATTTTAATCACATCGAATAATCGAAAAATGAGATTTTTTCGCAATTCTGCTATGCCTATTTAGAAATCAATGAAATTGAAAATAAAAAAAAAATTATGCTTTTAGAAAAAAATTATTCAAATTAAAATTAATCAGAGGTTTGTAAAATTTTATTTTGAAAATCAAGCGTTTGAAAGTTGAATGTCTCATATCTGTTCATTTTCCTTTTTTTAGCCTGATTTTCAATGTCTTATTGTCAATGAAAACCAGGCTGTTACGGTTTATCGAGCTGCACTCGATGAGTAGGGAATATTAGCAAAATCCATTTTGGAACCTTACAAGACCATTATGACTATTTTTGGTAATTTTTGATGCCTATTTTCATTTTTTTTTATTTTATATTTAATTTTTTTATTTTTTCTATTCTCTATTTTTAATTTTTCTTAATTTTATTTTTTTGTTTTTTAAATTTTATTTTTCCAATTTTTATTTTTTTATATTATTTTATTTTATTTTTTTATATTATTTTATTGTATTTTTTTATTTTTTGTTTCTTATTTTTTATTTTTTTATTTTTTCTGTTTTTTATTTTTTCTGTTTCTTATTTTTCATTTTTTTTATGTTTCCTTTTTCTTATTTAAAATTTCTTTTTTCAAAACTAAAAATTATTTGCTTAACTTGAAACCGACCAAAATCGATGGAATTAACCTTTGGTCAAAATTCAGTTATGCCCAAATTAAGGGTGGGGATGCGGTGCAGAGGGGTTAAAATCGCCAACAATGTTCCGTTTAGAGCCAATCCACGGGCAATACAAAGATGTGTAGGCCTAACATATCCAAAAATCAACCTCCTAGGTCAACCCCGGGGGGTGAGGGGTTTCCCCCGCTAAAAAGAAATTTTAAAAATATGTTTTTTTTTTTACATCTGATGCCAATTAGTGGTTTTGTAAAATAGAATTAGATAAGAAATTATATGAATGTTAAGTTATGGGTATTAGGAGTATTTTTGCGAGAAATTTTTACCGTAGAATTTCTATTATTTTAGAGATTTCATTCCATTTTGCAAACTCCTAATTCATGCATTTATTATTGAATCAATAAATGAATTTTGTAAACCCCTGGTTTATAGAAATTCAGGGGCTCGTAAAATACAGAATTTTGTAAAATAGCCCAAATATGAGAGGTTGATTTTTGAGAAATTCTTTAAACGAAATTCCGCCAATTTGGAATATTTTATTTTGTGAACCCCTGGTGCGATTTCTCATTCTTAAAAAAAGTTAAGGGTTCGTAAAATAAAATTTTATAAAATAACTCGAATATTATGATAAAAAGTGATCTCTTTTCCAACAATTTTTGTCCTAAAATTTGAATAATTTTGATAGTTCGATTTTGTGAACCCCTGATTTTTATTCTACCAAAATCCAAAGGAAGCCAGGGGCTCTTGAAATAGAATTTCGAAAAATATTGTGAATTTCATCAGCTTATGAAATTGTTTTTGAAAGAAAATTTATCCTTAAATTTCACCAATTGTGAATATTTTGTTTTGCGAACCACTGATTTTTTTATTTTCATACCTGAAAGAATCAAGGGATTCGTAAAATAGAATTTCGGAAAATTTCATAAATTTCTGCAGTTTGAGAAGCATTTTTTTGAAAAAATTTGAAAATTACATTTTTGGAACCTCTGATATGTTTTGCTAATATGTGTAGGAAGCGGGTGGTAGTGGGGGGGGGGGGTTATGAAATATAATTCGAGAATATTTTACTAATAATATTAGTATAAAGGAAATACAAAAAATTTGTATTCTTAATTTTAAAAATATATAAAAAAACGATCTATTTTGTAAACCACTATTCCATCGAAAGAAATTTTACAATTTTCGTGCTATTTGTAATTTTTATTTGCAATCAGAACATTTTGCATATTAATTTAAATTGACGGTTGAAATTGAATTTTTAAAAAAAAAATTATCAACTAGACTGATGAATTTATATAATGAAAATTTTTTCATTGCAAATATTAATTTTTTACATTTTTAAAAATTTTAGTAATTTTTTTTTTCATAAATTGGAAACGTTTTTAACCTATGCTTTTTTCCTTATAAAATTTTCATTTAATATTATGGCGATCAAACAAAAGTAGATGGATTACAAAAAAAAATCATAAAATACAATTAAAGAGGTTCTGCTCTATCATAGGATATTTTTTTCTAAAATTCATATCACTCTTTAATTTCAGTACTTCAGTCGAGCCAAGCGAGCATATCGAAGTCTTAAAAAATATATAAATTAGCGAAACAACTGTACCAAAAATAAAACCGGAACCGAGAAGTCGAAAAAATAAAGGCTGTTCTGGGCCCGAAATAAATTTATATTAAAACGTTTAAAATCGAAACACGGATCCCATAGAGGGCGAAAGAGAGAGAGAGAGAGACAGAGCCAAAGATATAAATTTTACTGCAGAGTAAAAACTTACCACAACGTTTATCTCGTGTACCAAGTTCAACGACCATTTGGAAAAAATAATAAAATAAAATTGCTTTTGATTTTGAAAAATAAAAAGACTAAATTGCGCAAACTTTCGTAGGGAAAAAGTAGCTCGCCGCGGCGGCAGAAATGAATTCGTAATATTATTAATGTTTAAAATTGAAATTTATGGCGCTCTCGGATGCGTTAAGTTTCAAAGTAATACCCTCTTCCCATCGCCCTGACTATGTCCCTTAATCCAACCGTGTGATTTTTATGTTACGCATACGGTGATATTTATACGTGTTCTGTATGTGCGAGCCTTTTCTTTCTTTTCTCTCTCTCTCTCTCTCTCTCTCTTCGTCGTTCTGCTCTCTAAATGAAAAATCTATTAAATCTATTTAAGCGTAAATTTGTATTAAAGAAAAAGACCGAATGAAAGTTAAAAAGCGAGCGAGCTAAAACACTCGAAGGCGACAAAAAAATAACATTCCATCCTCCCCTTCCAAACCGATTGAAACCTCTTGCACTTTTTTCGAGTGAGGAAAAAAAATACAATTTTTAGCCAACTTGTATAAATAAATCGAGTGTTTTTCTTTGGCGACGCGAAAAAAGCAAAAATTATTTTTTATATAAAAAAAAAAAAACACAAGAGGGAAAAAAGTAGAAAAAGATATAGGTAGTAGTCGAAAAGCGAAAAAAAAATACAGAAGAGTAAAATAAGCGTAATGAAATTTAACAAATAATATAAAAATAATACTCACGAGAACTTTGAAAGATTCCATTGTAATATAGTTTTGTTTTTAAAGCTTATGTAAAAGCGACTAAACACTGAAAAATGCTAGGAGATACCCAACAATATTTGCAATCGCACAAAATACAAATGATACCTGTGCTTTGGTCGGATCCGCTATTTATATTGTATTCGGTCGCGAAGAAAAAAATAACAAAAAAGAAAAAAAAATTGATACAATTTGAAAATAAAAGAAGAAAAAAAATACCTACGTAGAAGGGTAAGGTAGGGAATTAGATCCTGTAGCCCTCCTCCTTGTTTCCGCTTTTTTTAAATCGCCTTCGCTTTGTTGTAGACATTTTCACGGTCATTTGGTTGTAATTGGTTGCTAAGGCGTATGGTAGCCACGAGACCGGTTTCGCCTCTTTTAATACGATTAATTTCTTGTTTACATTTTACTTTTTAGTATCGATTGTGATCTGATGGCGAACACTATGTACTTTTTTGCTCAGCACAGATGTCATGTCGGTGCGAAGATTACGAGTTTTTTTACGTAAATACGTATTATTGACGAATTTTTTTTTTTTACGAGTAGGGTTTTTTCGTTTATTTTTATGATAAAAAATTTTTTAATCGGTTTTTGTAATTTTTATAAACATTTTTTTTTATTTTTTATTTTTTTTGATTTAGAATTATTATTTTTACGAATTTAATCGTATTTTTGGTATGTTTGAATGTTCATTTATTTATTTATTTATTTTTTTTTTGATACTAAATAAAAAAAGAAAAATTATTAAAAATAATGGATTTGTAGAAATTTTTGATGAATTTTGTTCTGAAAGGGAAGAAAAAAAACTTCTTTGCTCAATTTTTGATTAGATAAAATAGTAAAAGTAGCCTCAAAACGATTTATTCAGTTTAAAAATTGGATAAATTTAATTTCTATTTAGTTTAAAATGGAAAAAAATTGAAGATGGCTTTAAAAAAAATTGTAATAAAAATTTTTACGTTCATAAAATTTAAAAATCTCCAATTAAATAAAGTTGAGAGAAAAAATTGAAAAAAAATTGTTCTATTTCGCTTTATGCTTGATCATTCTTTTTCCATGCTTGGAATCCATTTTCAATGTGATAAAGCAATAGGATAGTATTATTGAAAAAAAAATTGCCTGGAAAAAAAAGTTGAGAAAATATCTAAGTTTACTGTTTTTTAAAAATGGGAATTTTTGAGCTTTTGTTTAAAAAAACAACTTTTTGAAATTAAGGTTTGCTGAAATTTCGTACAAATAATATTAAAAAATTAAGTGGGAAACCTATGGTTTGAGGGTCCTTTCGATTTTTATTATAATCTTGTTTTGATAAATCTTGCCCCTTGTCTTACCTCGTTGGTAAATATGATGTAAAATACAAAATTTCATGAAAATTATGAAATGAAAAATTTCCAGGTTGAAAAAGTAAATTGAAAAATAACATCAAAATTTGATACAATACCTATCCACAACTGTTTTTGTAAAAAAAAAAAAAAAAAAAAAAAAAAATGCATCTCCTTAATTTGAGAAAATGAAAAATTGGGTAAAAAATACATATTCTAAAAATTGATGATAGGTCGATTTGCAAGGTTAATATTGAGTCATAACCCAATTTTCGCTGTTATAATTTCAATAGAGCATATCTCTGAAAATATTTCATCTCATTAGCTGAAGTAATTTTTCACCAAAAATTCGCCAACAATCCAAAAGTGAACTTCACCAGCTGAAAATTTTGTTCTAGGGAGTTTTTTGGCATGCTCTTTTCATTAAACTTCTTTCCTTTCAAATAATTTATTTATTCATTTAAAAAAAAAAAAAAAAACAAATAAAAATCGACACTTTTGGCTGAACAGACGGACCTTCTGCTGCCGGAGATTTCTGGAGAAGAGAGAAGATTCAAGTACTGGAGGAATGGGAGTACATTTTCAATGTGGACTGATTCATTAGATAGAATTTCTGAGACGGAGAGAGGAAATTTGTAACGGTTTGTATGGGGTTTGAGAGCTGCACAAGAGGTAAAAAGCTGAGCGGAAGAGGCAACTTGGAGGATGAAGACGTTTGACCGAATAGGCATCATGTATGGCATTGGATAAGCTGAGTATGGGAAATTCGGAGTCTTGTTAGGATGGTATTTTTTCAACCTTTTTTCGATATTCTAGGCAAGGGGAATGGGATATGAGAAAACATTTTGACCCTAAAATTTTTTTTAGCAACACCCAATGATATTTTGTGAAAATTTTGAAAATCTGAGATCAAGGGCATTTCGTTATACTTATCGGGAAATACCCTTTGGTTCGTACACTTAGTAAGGATTATAGATATGCCTTTTGGGGATTTCGACTTTTCATCCCCATTGTACAGCTTGACAGCCTCAAAAAAAAAAGGGTTTTAGCCTTTTTTTTTGTTTATTTTTCGAGCTTGCGGCACACATTATTACCCCTCAGACTAAGCTAGATGGTTAAAATTTGGTATGTGGATTTAGTAGGGGTCCTACAAGTGCCTTTTGGGAGCTCCAGCCATTTTGTTCGATATCTACCTATCCTATATCCCTACCATTGTTCGAGAAAACATATCGTAGTGCATTCCTTTTTTTAATTCCATGAATGGATTATTCGAATATCTCCTTCACTTAACGAAAATCAGGCTCAAAACGCAACTCATTGCGATATGCGAATATAAAGAAGATATTTAACACCAATCGAACTTTTTGCAGAATTCCAAGTTTTACGTGAAACCTCCTTGATTTCTCCAATATTTTCCAACATACCTCCCTGGTTACTCCTACCTCCATCCATCAACCTCGGTTTACTAGAATACTCCAAGTCCTGTCACCCTCTACGTATAATTCGCTAATATTATCTTTGCGAACTCGAATGGCACCAATTGCGTACCCTTCTATTTTCTTCCAATCACCATACAAAATTCCTCAAGATCCTGTCTCCACCAATTCCACCATTATACAAATTATCCTGCTCTTAACCAACACCCTCCAACAATCTGACATCCAAGTCCTTCGCAGTTGGATTCCAAGTCACGTACGTTGGTATACCTTGTAGCTTGATCATTGATCATGATCAAGCTGAAATTTCTTCTAATATTTCATTCTCCCCGATCTCAAATCCCATAAGAAATCTCTGATCTCCCAATCATGGCAATTATGCTGTAAATCCCAACTTTCAAACAAACTTTTTTCTATAAAACCAATCACTTTATCACCTTCTGTGAACCTTTTTCTGGGCAACGGGAGTAAGATGGGAGAAAACCTTTTAGCCTTAAAATTTTTTTTAGCGACACCCAATGATATTTCGTGAAAATTTTGAATATCTGAGATCGAGGACAATTGCTATACTTATCGGGGAGTACCTTTTTAACCCTCCAGCACAATTAGGAAAGGGAATATGAGAAAAAATGACCTTTATTTAAGATCAAAAAGTGAGAAAATCATTACATCTCCCCTTCTAATTCACCTAAAGAATTGATTTTTGGATATGTTATAAAACTTTAGATTAGTTATCAATCGCCTCAAAAACGAATAATTTTTGCGATTTTAGCCCCTCGATAGACACTCCCTCCGCAAATTTGTACATTCCTGAATTTTGACCCGAGGTCATAGCTACTCCTATTCATCTTATCTGCTGCCAATGTGAACCTATTGAACGTATTTGAATAATTTTGGTTCGTATCGAGTTGAGAAAATAATTTTAGTTTTCGGAGAAAAAAAAATAAAAATAAAAATAAATACCTTATATTGCCAGAAATGGTTTTAATGGCTTTTTGGGACCCCAAAACAAATTTTTTTGATACTTTCCCTCCCTCATCCATGGTAAGTCGATTGATCGTAATACCCTGGTTTTTATTGACCAACATGACGTAGAAAATCAGGCTAAAATTTTATTTAAACCCAGCAACAATAATGTAAAATTCGACGTGTGCATTCGTATTTACGTATTTAAGAATGAGTGGGGGAGGGGGAGGGCGTCAAAAACCACGTTTGTGGCTTTTTAAAAAAATCGTATTTCAAAGCAAGGTGAATTCTGTTTTACGATTCACATTGGTAGGTATCTGATATAATTATCTACGGCGAACCGATTCATAATACATAGTGAAGATTATCAAGTAACCGATTGGAAGCAAAAACCGAAGGCGAAAGTTATTCAACTCTTATACATTATAAATAATATACATATACGAGTATTATTATCCATCGTTGATGTAACCTTAACGCCACACACGCTTATTAATGTCAACGTCAAATCGCCATCCGAATATGTAGACCATAACTAGGAGGTTCGACCTTGGTATGTTGTGGCCAGGCCAATCGAAATGAGTAAATTACCAGAAGGTTGATTGTCAAATGCTGCAAAAATACAATTAATTTAATACATTTGTACTTGGGTACCTACTGGTAATTTCAGTCGTATTATTTAAGTATATTATCGAAGACGAGTCGGTCATTCACGCGTAAATATCTGATCAACGGATTTTCCTGGACTATTTTGTCCGCTCGCAAATTTAATCACCAAAAAATGAGAAAAAAAAATACCCATAGAAACCAGTTTACTCGCCGGTATTATGTACTTCTGGTATAATAATCGTTAAAGTTACATTTACTCAACTAGTTCATCTGCTTAATTAACTGGGTATTATTTATAGGTAATCTCTGTCGAATGCTTGGTATAGGTAATTAACACGATGATATGTATCTGTAAATGTAAAATGTGAGAGCTCTAGATTATGATTTCAAATCCTAATACAGATTACAAACTGTCGGTTTTTTTTTTTTATACAGCTACCTTTACTTACTACCTACCAAAAAAATGAAATAAAACAACCTGTTGTGCGAGGTGTTTTGATTAAAATATGCGCCATAATCGAGATAAAAGACCTGTGTGAAGAATCTTCATTGTACAGACGACAGAACAGCAAAGGAGGTATCAGATTGTGTTGAGATTTTTTTTATGTCTTTATTTTATTTAACGAGCCTTGCGTGCAGAATTTTTTTTATGGTCACACAAAGTGAAAGATGAGTTCGTATTTATTGAAATTTTTATACGAATTTTAGTGCAGTATTTTTCTCGTATTTTTTTGGCTGATTTTAAAATAAGATTAAATGAGCAACAGTTCAGTTTCATGTTGATTTTGGCCATTTCAAATTTTATCGATTTGAATTTTTTTCCAAAATGCACAAAAACCTTCTTACTGTGGGGGCTTGATTTGGTGACAGATTCAAGTGGTAAGGGATACTAGAGAGGAAATTATTTACAAAGGTTTGAGTTTTTTCAGACTAATTTTTCCCAGTAATATATCAGATGGTTGGAGTGTATTTTTCTTTTTATTTCCCTGCTGAGACTGAAATATCGACCAGAGCTGTCTAATTTCGGAAAATTTCTTTGTATTAGTAGATTGAATGGACGATTTTCAGTCGAAATTTACAAAAAGGGGGAGCAGAGAGACAAATATTGCTAAATTTGTAATTGATGAAGGAGGGGGGGGGTTGATAGTTTTACGACATATCCAAAAATCGACCTTCTACAGAAATTAGGAAGAGAGATATGGAGTTTTCCCCTGGTTTTGACCTTGAAAAAAATTACTATCTCAGCTACCGTTTTCTCACAAATTGAGCTTGCGGCGAACGAGGAAGAAATATCAACAAAATCCGTTTTAAGGTCCTAGAAGACCATTATGACCATTTTTGGTCTTGTCAGATTTTTTTTTCCGAAACTAAAAATGATTTGCCTAGCTCAATACTGACCAAAATCGATAGAATTTAGAAGGCGACTTTGATATCCTGAAGTGGGGATAATCTCGAGTCAAAATTCAATTATACTCTAATTTTTGGGGAGGGGTGCTAAGAGGCTAAAATTGCAAAACATAAGTCAATAGATAGGCAATCCAAAGTTGTATAACATATCCAAAAATCAGTTTCGAAGATCAATTAGGAGGTGAGATATAAGGGATTTTCTCCTTTTTGACCTTGGAAAAGGACTGTTCCTCCCCTGTTGCTCCCCCCCCCCTCCATTGAGGTAAGAAGTTGCAATTTAGTATGTAGACTTCATAGAGATCATAAATGTGACTTTTTGGGGGTTTATACTTTTCAATTTCATTGCACCCCCTCACAGCCCCAAAAATGTAGTTTTTTAGTCGGTTTTTCTTATTTTTTGAATTTGTTCCTCGCATAATTTCCCTCCAAATTGAGTTTAGGGCTCAAATTCGATATAAAGATTTAGTATAAGTTTTAGATGTGTCTTTTGGGATTTTTAGCGATTCGCTCCAATATCTTCATGTTCCCTTACCACTGTTTACGAAAAAACATCCCACAGCGTTCCTTGTTTTGTTCCATGAGAAGACAATTCGAAAATTCACTTAATTCATGAAAATCAAGCTTAGAAACCATCGCAAGGCGATACGTATTCGAGCTTGATTTTCTATGTCATATTGTCAACGAAAACCAGGCTATTACAGTCTATCGACCAACGGCGGATGAGGGGGAGAATATCGACAAAATTTATTTTGGGGTCCTAGAAGACCATTAAGACAATTTTTAGCCATGTCAGAAATTTATTTTTATTTTTTCCCCTTCAAACTAAAATCATTTACTCCGCTCGATACCGATCAAAATCGCTTCAATTCGGTCAATCGGCTCAGTTTGGCGGCAGATTAGATATATATGAGTGGGGATGAACTTGGATCATAATTCAGTTATGCCCCAATTTGGAAAAGGGGGTGCTGAGGGGTCAAAAATGCAAAAATTTTCCCTTTTTAATCCAATTGATAGAGAATTAAAAGTTGAGTAACATATACAAAAATCAACTTCCCAAGTCAATTAGGAGGGGAGATATGGGAGGTTTTCTCCCTTTTTGACCTTAAAAATGCTCTTACCCCCCCTGTCTCCCCACCAAATTGAGCCAGGAACTTGACATTTGGTATGTATATGTTGGTGGGGGCCTTTAATGTGCCTCGTGGGGGTCTTGAATTTTCAGTTCTATGGCACCCCCTCACAGCCCAAAAAACTAGTTTATTGATAGGATTTTCTCATTTTTTTAGTTTTTTGAGTTTGTTCCTCGGGTAATTCCCCTGCAAATTGTGCTAAGAGCTTGAAATTAGGTATGCAAATTCAGTGGGGAGCCTAGTTGTGTCTTTTAAAGGTCTCGACTTTTCAGCCCCATTGTACCCTTTCGCATTCCTAAATTTGTGGTTTTTTGGTCGTTTTTTCTAATTTTTAATGTTTGTTCCTCGCATAGCTCCCCTCCAAATGGGCTAGGGAGTTGTGATTAGCAATGTTCAGTCGGTAAGGACTTCAGATGTGCCTTTTGGGGGGACTTTTCAGCCCCATTGCACCCCTTCACAGGCCTAAATATGTGGTTTTTGGTCGACTTTTCTAATTTTTATAGTTCGTTCCTCGCACAACACCCCTCCAAATTCGGGTTAAGAAGTTGAAATTAGGTACGTCTCGTCTGTAGGGACCCTTGATATGCGTTTTGGAGGTTTCAATTTTTTAGTCCCGTTGAACCCTTCCTACCCGTTTTACTGATTAGGAAAAGCGATACTTTTTTTCAACTCTCATGATTGTAATATGTCACGAAAATCAGGCCAAAAAAGCATTCTAATTTTTTTAAAAATTTAGACCCCAAAAAAACAATGCCCAGAAATAGGGTAAACGTGTTATTCCTGGCTGGAAAAGGAAATATACCTACCTCTGATGATCTCTCATAAAGACAAGGATAAAGTGGGGAAATGACAATTTGACAACTCCAAGTACGTAAAAGTTCAATCCATAGAGTTGAGTTTGCCATCACTTCGTTTCTGTATCGAGATAACTTCTAGCAATTTCATTCAAGTTTACGGGATATAAATAGAGAGAGAAAAGATGAAAAAAATCCTTAATTCGATCTACTTTCTATACCGATTTAGCCACTTACACGCAGTTAGTTTTAATCGAAAATTTACGTGGGTAGTGGATAGGTTGGTGGGTAGGTAGGTAGGTAGGTATATACGACGACGACGACGACAACGACGAGTACATACGTTCAGTGAATCGAGAAAATAGACATTCGGCTGAATCGTTTCTCAAAGAAATCGACCAGCTGGTCATTCACTATGGGTACTGTACATATACATGCTATATATGTATATATATACGAGGACAAATCGCGTATCCTTTCTCGGACATTGGTTTACAAAAGAGCGCAATTTCCGCCACGTTGGCCAACTTCGATAAAGACTTTTATACCGATGCTTTGAGCAGCCGAATAGTAACATGGTCGTCGGGTTGTCTTCTATTCAAATGGCCAGAATCGCTTTTCACCCTTCTTCGCTGCCGTCCATCGTTCGTATGGCTGATAGTGGTATTACACCCCTTACGTTTAATACCGGTAAACCTGGGCTCAATCGTAAATTTAATTTAAGACTGGACGCTGCCAAATTAATTCGACCAAATATTTCGTTAGCAGTGTACCCATTCATCTCGGATATCCGTTGTCCTATGTAATGCTTGTTATATTCCGAGGTTTTCTTTGAACGAGAAGTGTAGGCAGAAGATGTGGTAGTATAGATCTTCTTTCGTTAGACAAGGGTTTTTACTTTTTTTTTTTTTTTTTTTTTTTTCGTTTTACCTTTCAAGGTAACTAGAATTATTAGATGTACGATGAATCGAGGGTAGTATAGGTACCTAAATTTAATTTAATTTAATTTCAACGTTTAAATTAGATGGTGAAATATTTATTAGCGTGATTTAGATATGGTGAGGGATTTACCGGTGTACGTAATTGCACAGAAGTTTTGAAAATAACAATTAAAAAAAATAAAAAAATAATGCAAAGTTGGAGTAGTTTAAAAAATTATTACTGGAATAAATAATTGGAAGAAGGCATAGGATGATTTCAGAGTAAATAGGATTTTTTTTTTGATATTCGTAGCTGAATTCCAGTGAACTCTAGTAAAGTGTCTAGGAAACCTGGAGGGCCCGAGATTTTGTTATGTGACTATAAAAGAGGATCACAGTGACCCGGCTAGAAACCATCAATCAAGTTCATCGGCAATTTCAAGTCTAAAGTGCCAAAGTAAAACTCTTTTTGGGTTTTTCCATTACTTTAAAATTTTGAAATGGTATTTTTAAGCCATAGAAAATGCATTTCTCGTTTGAGGAATGATTTAGAAAGTGATGGGTTTTTAACGATTTGCGTATTAAATTCAGCGTAAATGAAAAAACTTTTTAATTTTCACACGCTCAAGGGGGAGGGTGACTTTAGCCTTGGTAGCCACCCCCTTCAGTTCGCCACTGATTGGAAGTCTTGTTTTCCATTACCTTACATCGTAAAAGTAGAAAATCAGCGATTTATGAAATTTTGTTTGTTTTCTTCAAATTTTTACGCATCGAGTAATGTTTTTTCATCGTTTTACTCACAAAATGTAGAAAATCGACTGTTTTTGAATTTTTTCTTCAGATTTTCATTTTTTTAAAATGCACAATTTCATTTCAAACGATTTTTTTTTCATAAATTCGCACTTGAAGAGTAAAAAATTGGCAATTTTTGTGAAAATTTTCCACACTTTTTTCACTTTTTTTTTTTATTTGGAAAATTATATTTTGGTTTATTTTTAAAAACTTTTCGCAATAGAAAAGTGTAAAATTTAATTTTTTGGTTGGTTTTTGTATTTATGAAGTTTTCGTATTTTTTTCACATTGAGCTGTAAATTGATATTTGGAAATATTTTTCGTCATTTCATTATTTAAAAACAAAAAATCAAGTTTTTTTGAAGATTTAAAAAATTTTCTCTAATTTTTTTGTAATGTGAATTGACAGCTTTGAGTAATTTTTTCCCACTATTTTTCACGTTGAAAGAGAAAAATTGAAGGTTTAAAAAATTTTTTTTTTTTCAACTTTTTAGATTAATGGGACAGTTTCAGTGATTTTTTTCACCATTTTACACATTCGAACTGTGATAATTTAACGCTTCGATTTTCTTTGTCGTTTTAACACTTGGAAGTGAAAAATCAAGATGTTTAGTTAGTTCTTTTAAGAGATAAATTGCCATTTTGTAGAATTTTCTTCACTATTTTATCAATTGCAATGTGTTTGTCCAAAATAGAGCAAAAATTTTCGAAAAAATGATATTTTTAGTCATTAAAAACTATATTTTTGGAAATATTTCAGTCATTTACATATTTTTTTGGATTCAATAAAAAATAATTTTTTGGATCTGAGAGGGGGGGCGTTCAACCTTCAACCTTCTTTGCGCTCGAGCTTGATTTTACTAAAAAAAAAATGTGAAAAATCAACACTTTCTAGTTTTTTTTCAGTTGTTCATTTTTTTTGAAGTGTAAATCTACATTTTGATTAATTTTTTAGGTTTTCATAGCTTTATAGTGTAAAATTGACATTTTCGATAGGTTTTTTAGTGTTTTAGAAAGTTTTCTCAATTTTTTTACATCCGTTATGAGACTTTTTTCATTATTTTGCTCATTAAAAGCAAAAAAATTATAGTTTTTTGAAGACTGATTTGTTTTTTGGGGGTTTTTAGGTGTACTTACAACAACATTTTGAGTTTTTTTCTCTCAATTTTATAAGAAAAATGCAAGTAATCTAAACTTTTTGTTGATTTTTTTCAATCTTTCGCGTTTCTTTTGAATAGTAAAACGACATTTCGATTTGTCTTTTTAATTTTTTTTACTCTTAAAAGCAAAATAGCATAGTTTTTAAAAAATTTTTTCAATTTTTTCAATTTTATGTTTTTTTTTTAGATGTAAAATGACATTTTGATTCATTTTTCCCTCAATTTTATTAGAAAAATGCAAAAAATCCATACTTTTCGGTGAATGTTTTTTCATCATTTTTTTGTGTTTTAAATGGTTAAATGACATTTTGATTTATTTTTCATTTTCTCGCAGCTTCAAGAGTAAAGCTCACATTTTTGGAAGGTTTCTACCGGTTTTCTACAACTTTAAGCAATGTTTTTCATTATTTTATACTTAAAAAGTGAAAATTTCATGTTTTGTTTTTTTAGTCAGGTTTTCCGAAGGGAACCCATGTCTATTACAATCTTTTTTTCTAATGTGTTTTTTTTATCTATTGTTTTCTCGAGGAAAAAAATTGATCACTCCACCACATACCGGCCAAAATTGCTGAAATTTAAAATTTCACCAAAACTCGCTGACTGTATTCATTTATTAAGGTTTGAACGGTCCATGGTCCGAATTGAGGAAGGTCCATTTTTTAGATTTCGCTATTCTTCGCCAACCAAATCTGCTCCAAGTTCAAATTTCAAAACCCCGAAAATAAAATGGTACCCTCAAGTCTAACGTAGATTTATTTTCACACATCTTCAAGGTCAATTATATTGAAACATTGAAAACATAGACAACGAGTCGAATTATCGTCGCCTATATCCCGAGTATTGAATATAATCAAATCAAATACCATCATCGCTTGTATTCGATACTTGGTAAAAATTCAAGAAGTAGACGGAAAAGGAAAAAATAACAAAAAGCAAATGTTTTCAAACTTCTGAAAACTTAGCGTGTGGCTCGGCGTCGCGTCATTCTTAATTTTAATCTACGAACAGACAATGGAAAAAATATTACGCAATTTCACTTTTCATTATAAAAAAGAAAGCATGATAAGATCGGTTCGGTTTTGGTAACCGGAGTAGAACATTTGGTACGTCAAAGTACCACCAGACCCGCCTCAACTTGATGGATTACCAGTATAAATTCAATTTGGAAAATTATCGCGACGACAAAGACGTCGAGGATTCGTCGAGGGAAATTTTTCGTCTACAGTTTAACTAGTCTGTCGTCACTGGCAGCCGACGAGCCTTTTTACGAAGGTACCATTTATGTATGTAGAATAAAATAACCTTTGCTCACCTTGCGAATCATACCTGTACCTACTTATCTACACTCGCGAAAACAGCGTCAGACAGTCGCAAAATTATCCGCGTAATTTTATCTTACACGTTAGAGAAGGTGTTCGCGTCGTCTTCTCTTAAGATGTAATTTACACCTTTGCTGCGTTCCACAGATGTCTGACGATGCCTTTGCGAAACTCGATCTTTATAACGAAATATACTCCTACGCTGTCAAATGCTCAGTGTGCACCTGGTAACCTAATTTCGATACAGATGCGATGGACTGTTTTACCCCCCTCCCTTTTTTTCTTTTTTTTTGAAAAAAAATAATTACAAAAACGAGAATAATAATTCCCAATGTAGAATTAACTGGCAAAATGTATCTAAACTACCTACCCTTATTATAGTAACGTCATCTTAGCTCGAAAATGGCACAAACTCGATCAAAATTCACGTGAAGCGAAAAATTTCATAAAATTCACGCATATTTTGTCTCCCTTTTGGGGGGCAAGGAGGTGCAAAATTTAATTTTTTGGGAATCACTTCCCAAATAACGCACTTATGAAGAAAAAGTTGGAACAAAAGTTGTAGAATATCAAGAGACAAGCACTTTCACTCCTTTGACTTTTATCCCCAAGAGGTTGTGGGGAGGAGCTAGGGAGTCCAGAAAAAAATCATTTTTAAAAATCTCCCAATTTAACGTATAATTCCCAAACATCTGCTATATTCACTTTTAGTAGCATTTTTCTCGCGTAGCACTTCCCACTACTGTGTTAAAATACAAAAAAAATGTGGGACCGTTCTATTTTCTCAAACGGAGGGGGGAGGTGCCTTTCAAGAGAGCGCTAAGAGACAATTGCTTCTTCACTTATTTCTTAGGTGGTCATGGGATGCAGCTTTGGCAAAAACAAAATCAAAAAATTGTATGGATTTTTTGCATTTTTTTAATAAAATTGAATCAAAATGTCATTTTACAATTAAAAAAACAAATAATTGAACAAATTTTCAAAAAACTATGCTATTTTGCTTTTAAGAGTGAAAAATATTGAAAAAAATCAACCGAAAGTCTGCATTACTTGCATTTCTTTTATAAAATTGAGAGAAAAAAAACTCAAAATGTTGCACACCTAAAAACCCCGAAAAAACAAATCAGTCTTCAAAAAACTATAATTTTTTGCTTTTAATGAGCAAAATAATGAAAAAAGTCTCATAACGGATGTAAGAAAATTAAGAAATCTTTCTAAAACACGAAAAAATCTATCGATAATGTCAATTTTACACTATAAAGTTATGAAAACCTAAAAAAATTAATCAAAATGTAGATTTACACTTCAAAAAAGATGGAACAACTGAAAAAAAACTAGAAAGTGTTGATTTTTCACATTTTTTTAAAGTAAAATCAAGCTCGAGCGCAAAGAAGGTTGCAGGTTGAACGCCCCCCCCCTCCCAGACCCAAAAAATTAATTTTTATCGAATCCAAAAAAATACATAAATGACTGAAATATTTCCAAAAATATAGTTTTTAATATGCTTTGCCTCATTTTCGTGACATATTGCAATCATGAGAATTGGAAAAAAAGCATTACAAGTAGGAACGGTTCAATGGGGCCAAAGAGTCAAAACCTCAAAGGGCACATCTAGAGTTCCTTCAGGACGGGACATATCTGATTTCAAACTTCCAGCCTCATATGGGGAGAATTATGCAAGGAGCAAACTCTAAACTGACCAAAGAACCACAAATTCAGGTCTATGAGGGGATGCAATGGAGCTGAAAAGTCGAATCTTCTAAAAGGCACATTTAGGCCCCCTACTAAATATACATAGCTAATTTAAAGTTCCTGACTCAATTAGTAGTGGAGTTATGCGAGGAACAAACTCAAAAAATAAAAAAAAACGACCAAAAACCCTTTTTTGAGGCTTTGAGGGGTTGCAATGGAGCTAAAAAGACACTTATAGAGCTCCAACTAAATGTGCATACCAAATTTTAACTTCCTAGCTCAATTTGGTGTCGAGATAGGGAGGAACAGCTATTTTTCAAGATTAAAATGGGAGGAGGGAATCCCCTTATCTCCCCTGCTAATTAAGTTAGAACGTTGATTTTTGGATATGTTGTACAACTTTTGATTCTCAGCCAATTAGTTGTAAAAAGGGGCAATTTTTGCGTTTTTGACCCCTCAGCACCCCCTCCCCCAAAATGAGCCAATATTGAATTTCGACCCACGGTCATCCTCTATCGTATATATTTAATCCTTTGCCAAACTAAGCCGATTGACTGAATTGGAGCGATTTTAGTCTGTATTGAGCAGAATACATGATTTTAGTGTTCGAAAAAAAAAAATAAAAACACATATTTGACATGACCAAAAATTGTCTTAATGTCCTTCTAGGACTCCAAAACGAATTTTGTTGCTATCCCCCCTCCCCCCGCCACCGCCGTTAGTCAATAGACTGTAATAGCTTAGTTTTCGTTGACAATATGACAGAAAATCAGGCTAAAAAGGTGACACTTGAAAATTCCTATTGTACAATATTTTTCGCCCCCGCGAGTCAGGTGTGAATTTCAAACGAGCCAAAAATCTAGTGAATCTAGTACACGGGTTTTTGAAGTTGCAGAATTCAATTTTGACAACTATTTGAAAGACGGATTCAAATTGGAGCGTCTGAAGGGGAGGTTCAAAATGTATAAAATTTGGCAAATTTTTAACATTGGTGATGATTTAAGAAGTCTAAAATCTGCTGTTCTAGATTAATGAGAATTTCTAGCTTTTGTACACAGATTAGGTCCTAAAAAGGGGTGTTAAAATTTTAAAATTTTACAAAATGCACACAAATGGGTACACATTTAATTCGGTAAATGGAGTCCTGGAAAGCCTGCGCTATTCATATGCGGAAATGGGTTTATTTTGCATACGGTACATCGGATTATCATCGATAATTTTTTTTTTATCGTAGATTTGATATTAGCAATTTCACGCGGAACATTCGCAGTTTGATTTTATTGTTTACGCGTGATAAGGCTTTTATGTAATACACACACACACACATTTGCAATACCTACCTCGTTAATATGAATTAGTAGGTATCCAGGTAGTAGGTACGTGTCATTTAAATGTTTAATGCTTATTTGTACGTACTTATGGCTTAAAAATGGCAAGACGCAATTAGGGAAATCCTCTTTGGTTAATTATCGTAAACGACTGCTCTAATTTCGATTCGAATTCTCCTTGGCTTGTCACATCTGCTAATAACCGAGACCGCAAACAATCATTCGACGTCATCGTATTCATAGATAACCATAACCTTCTCTCGCATCCAAAGAAGAGTGAGTTTTCGTTTTTTTTTTTTTTCATACAATTTGGGAATTTTATACAACTACTACTTGGACGGACAATAGATTAGAATGGCGATATGATAATGCTGATTCAATGACATATCCACAGATCCGGATAAAATTGTGTACGGTTGAACGTTTATGGAAAACTCTCATTCATATACACGTAGTAGGTACTTATCTATAAATATAATATTTTAGCCAAAATAATATCCGTCAATATGACCCATTTAAACACCCACTCTTCGAGTCGAGCTACGCAGAAGATTACGTGGGACCGAAGCGTGGAGCTTTTTTTTTCTTCTCAGTTGTTGTTTTTTTTTTCGCCACCTCGACTCGACTATAAAGCCTCTTATAATATTCTAATGGATCGATTAAACAAATAACAATTCGTTCAAGGTCGACGGCGGATACGATATATTTCGAAATTTAAATACACATACACCATCCGCGTTACGTTCATCCTTTCGTTCCTTTCATTTCGCCCAAAAACTCGAAACCCTTTTTCACGAAATATCATCGGAGTACGGTTACAGCTTGTAATATCAACAATAACACGCGAACTGATACGTTGGCTGCTTTTTGTCGAGAAGAAAAATTCCTTCGCCTCGTGCGTTCTTTTTTGAGGGAAAAACACATCGAATCGTCGATCGTATTTGTGAGAAGGCGCGCATTGTTAATCGTTGGATTAATTTACATAATTTTTCATCGACGCCTAGGTCATTAACACGATACTGTAGAATTTATACGCGTAATAGTACCTACTGAAAACACCTACAATGTGTATCTTAATCAGATTACAATCCGGTAGGTGGTATTATTGCGGAACAAATCCGATTTTGTTATTTCAACGCGTTCGACGACAACAACGACGACGTCTCGAGTTGCACCACGCTGCTCCATACCATGTCGTCGTACGATTATAACTATCGCCTGAAAATTTGACTTTTTTTTTCCATAAATATCGGCCCCCGTTGTCAACACATCGTCATTGTATTTTTGGAATCGCGTGTTTGTTATCCGCGTGAAAGATTTTTACAAGATTGGCGAAGAAGTTTTCGAGACTTCGAATTTGTTGTATTGTGAAATAAAACCAGTAGTTAGAGCTGAGCGTGGACATTTCGACCGGTCACTGTTAGGTAGATAGTAAAAACTTTGGCTAGGAGTACCTTTACTTCGACTCAATGAAAATTAATCAAAAAGTTTCAAAATATTGGAACTTTATAGCAAATTACATGTATAATTACGTAAAATTACCGTTAATTATGCTAAATTACATAAAATTACGTAATATTACCAAATATTACGTAAAAGTACCCTAAATTACGCAATATTACCAAATATTACTTAAAAGTACCGTAAATTACGAAAAATTACCATGATGAATCACGTATTATTAACAAAAATTACGTAACATTACCGTAAATCATGTAAATTTACGTAACATTACCGTAAATTATGTAAATTTACGTAAAATTACCCTAAATTACATAAAATTACCGGGAATTACCCAACATTGTCCTGAATTATGTAAAATTACCGTAAATTACCCAACATTTCCGAAAATTAAACATTAAAAAAAGTACGTAAAATCACCGTAAATTATGTAACAATGTCATAAATTACGTAGCATTACTGTAAATTACGTAAAATTACCGATTACGTAACAATACCGTAAATTACGTAACATTACATTAAATTACGTAAAACCACGGTAAATTGCTTGACATTACAGTAAAGTACATGAAATTATAGTAAATTGGGCAGAGATTGGTAAAACTGAGAAAAAGAAATTAGATTCTTGTATTGAGATTTACAATTCATAGTGAAAAAAAATCTTTAATTTTCAAGTTTTGAGGAACCCGTTTCAAAAAAAAGGAATCAGAATCGAAATCTAAGTTCCGATTCCTGGCTCACTCCCGATTTCTGATTCTTTTCCTAAATACATACCAGTGAAACCAAATTACTATGTAGTGAGAGATGCTCATACATACCGATCTCTTTTTTTTTTAATTAAAATTAATTTAATCATCTCTAAAACGTATATTATTTAATTATTATAACAATAACAATTCATAACAAATAAAGGAAAAATTTAAAACTAAACGTACCCAAAATTTAAGAAAATGAATGGAGAATCGTAATGTAAGCTGTAACTCGCGATTCTTAGAAAAAGAATTTGGATTCTGTGTAAAGTGAATTGTAAATAAAAAAAATGAATCTGAAATGAATCCAATTCTTTCGATTCTTTTGATTCTTTACGACTCTTTGATGCGGCTCTGAATTTGCGCATTTCTGAAATTTCGTTTACAATACCGTGAATTACATGAAATTACAGGAAATTACCGATGAAGTCATAGTGAATTACTGGTGTAAATATAATACATCCTGAGTATGATTACGGTAAATTAATCATAAATTACGTAGAACTACCTGTATCGTATGGTTACGGTATTTTTCGATGTAATTACTGTATTTATCGATGTAATTATAGTAATTAATTATGCAGTCATCGGAATTATTGATGTAACTACAGTAATTTTTGAAGTAATCACAGTGATTATTAAATTAATTATGATAATTTTAAAAATAACTATCACAATTATCAAATTAATTAACACCAATAACCCTAATGATTAAAACAAAGTATCCGGGTACTTGCAGTAAACCATCAATGGCGTTATTGATGATGTTTTTTCTTTCGCAATTGTGCTAAATAGCTAAAAATTATTGTGAAACAGCAAATTGTCAATATAATTATCCTAATGTCCTATTATAAATAAGATGATTATCGAAATAATGACGACAGATGATTGATTTGTAATTTACTATGACTATTCATTACTGCAATCACGTTATTTACCTATGCAAATACTGTATTTACCGTGTAATTTCCATAATTCCTGACGTAACTACCGTCAATAATAATGTAATTACTGCTATTATCTATGTAATAGCTCATTTTGATCACTGTAATTATTCATGTAATTGTCGTAATTACCTATATAATTACTGTGATTACTCATATAATTACGGTAATTACTCGTGTGATTGCGGTAATTACTCGTGTAATTGTGGTAATTACTAATGTAATGATGGTTATTACTCGTGTAAGTAACGTAATCATTCATGTGATTACGGTAGCCACTAATGTAATTGCAGTATTTACTCCTGTGATTTTAGTAATTCTCGATGTCAGATTGCGTGATTATTTGCGTGATTACGGAGATCATCTTTTTTTTCATGGTAATTACTATTTGATAACGGTAATTACCTTGTATTAAATGAAATTACTCATTTTATCGCTGTAATTACCCTTATAATTAGGGTAATTACTCATGTAATGGTAGTAATCACCCAAGTAATACTGGTAATTACTCATATAAAATGGTAATTACCTTTGTGTTGACGAGAATTACCTATGTAATAACGGAATTCACTCATGTTGCGATTGAAATGATTATAAACATGATTACGATGATTTTCTCGCGTGATTACGTTGTTTACTAATTTGATTACGATAGTATGCTTTAATCACCTGCGATTTGTCGTCAATTGCATTATTTGTATTCTATTTTTTAAAGTTCTACAATTTCTTCACTACTGTTACATTGCTGTTAATTACTTTTTTGACGATTTTTCCAATCTATTTGCAGAAAAGTGGCATTATAAGGGAAGAAAGGGTACCATATGAGCCTCGAGTTCGTGTTACTTAACACCTTTGTCTTAGGTAGATACATCGTATAACGAACTTTATTAACTTGCTACGTAACATGATACGTATTAAGTGTGCACTGCACAATATAAACACATCTCTATGTACCTTACCTACTACCTAGCTACCTACCTATTAACTGCACAACAGTTTATTATAAAGGTACATACATACATACAATACACATACATTGATTTGCGAACGTACATACGTAGTCCGTACGTCTACGTAAATCGCCTGGAGCTCGTCGAGCTAATTTCAAATAACCCTTTACTCGAATTTCGTACAACGATATACAGCGGTAGGTAGTCTGGGTATATATCGCTACCTTTACCCAAATATGCAGGTATAGATCGACGTCGCTCGACATTGATATAGAGAAATGAAGTATAGCTCTTTGAACGATAGTTACGTCGACTATCCAAAGCACCCTGTACCTTTCTTCGTGCCTGTTTGCAATTATAACCCGTTAATTAAATGAACAACGAGTATCGAAATACCATCACGTATAAGGTGTACCTTTACTCGTAGCTATAGATACGGTATAGGTATATGTATTGTATATTATAGTGTATCTTTCGACTCGTCTAAAACACACGACGCTATTGTCGATAAAGTACGGACATATAGGAAACGTTTGAACTGGTCAAATAATATATTGCAGGTAATTAAACCTGTATACAAACTTAATTTACCGGTCGTTAAATTTTGCTGCCTGTTTCATCTTTTGGTAGAAAAAATTATCCCGTTGGCCTCTGCTCGTTGTAGATGGTACCGATGCCTCTACCTACATTTGAATGGAGTTGATATATTTCGTAGGTATGTCTACATCTGTACATTGATATATACAGACGTATTAGGATTGACGTTAAAGTGCGATCGTGTGTATCTGGTTTAGTGTGCCCCCTCTCCCTGTGCACCGTTTTCAAAATAAAAAACCCTGCTCATTAATAACAGGCGAGTAAATTTAAATGATAAATTCGTTTCTTGGGCCATTAGCATTGGACGTGCTTCGATGGTGTTTTTTTTTTTTTATTTTATTATACTGACACTGACTTTTTTTTTGAAAAGTTCATCGATCTTTTTCTGCGTACGCTAATATTCAACGTAAGATTTGCAAAACGTTTGGTAGAAATTGTTAAATAAGTAGGTACATGCAACAGAATGTGTATTTAAAAAGAAGTTTATTTGTCGATACAATTAAGTACTCGGTTTGCTGTAGGGGTAAACCTTCTGTAGTAGGTTTTGCTTATAGTTTCGTTACCGTATGCTTTACAGGGCGATGTAAAAATTCCATCGTGTATTTAACGTTGATATAACTATAAGCGAGCCCGAGCTTCCAACTTCTTTATCCTTTTTATACTCTCGCTCATGCTCTAACCCCTCCTACCACTCGCCTCCTACCCATCCATGTACCTACTATATATATATATACTCGTACAAACTCTCGCGACGCATTTGCATAAAGTAATTTTCTTTTTGATAAGCGCCAACGTTTAGGGAGAAAAAAAATATATAATGAAAGAAAATTTTCTTGGAGCAGTTGGAGCGCAGCAACGTTGTTGTAATGTGAAAATATTTGAAATTTATGCGCTTCGGTAGCACTCTAGCGAGCGTCACAGTGGAAATGAGGTGCTTTGAGAGCGCCAGTACGCTGATGTATACATAAAAAGAAAACACCCGACGAATAGAAAACCGAAAGGAGGACATACCTTACCTCTACGTACCTATATACCTACGAATATACACGTATACTTGGGTCGTCGTGTTTTTACCATTGCTCGTCATTGTCGTTGTAGTTGTCATCGTTCTAGCGTATATTTACTTACGACGATTTTAATTGAGATAGTTAAGAAATACGTATGCTATCGTCGATCCGAATAAAAAAAAAAAAAAATGCCACCAATTTAAACATGTATGTAAACCAACGATTTCGAATCTGCTGTAAAAAGATATCAATGTAGAGTTACCCGAGAGCGGGGGAAAAAATTAAAGTTTTTCTTTGCATTTTTTGAGCATAAAAAATATATTTTTAGTTGGTAATTGGAGGAAAAATGTAGCGAGAGGAAATTGGAATTTTTGTGAAAATAATAACGAGTACAAATTGATAAAAATCTTTATTTGAGAGAAGGGGAAAATCCTTACTGATAGTTTGCAATAAGGTAATGAAGATTTCTACAAAATCCTCTTATGAATTTATCAATGAAATGTAGATAAAATGGGAATGATAAGGAGAAATTGATGGAGAGATTTAATTCAACCCCATTAATTTTGTATTACTGTTTTTTTTTTTTCAAATTTTAAAAAAGCTCTTTGTTTTTTTGTTTTTTTTTTGAGTCAGATACGTATCTGGATATTTTTTTTATTGAATCATTCGACATTCGACATTAGATTCGTGGAAAGAGCTTAAATCAGTGGACAAAAATTCTTAGAATTTTTTGTCAATATTCCACCCGCTGCAATACTTGTCAACTTGAATTTTATTTTTAAAAACTTGAAAATATTATTCATCTGTTCATCGTATACTAAAAGATAAAAGATTATTTGAATGATTTAATGATTTGTTTTGTAACGTTTATTCATCAACAGTGGTCCGGGGGGAGGGGTGGGGTCAAATTTTGATTTTTTTAAAAATCTGCAAACGGCGAAGTCATGATAGCTGCGAAATGACTTCAAAACGATATGGTAAAAATTTTAGCTCATTATCTCAATTTTTCAAACTTAAAAACAATCAATTCAAATTCGAAAATTTTCAAAAATTTTCAAAAAATCAAATAAAAACTTTTTTTGAAAATTTTTCTCACAAGAAGTTTTCATCGTTACCCCTCATTTAAGGTTTTTTTTGTAAATGTTACTTTTTGCATTTTTTTCATGATTCTTTGAAAAATCATGAAATTTTTTTTTTTTATGAAACGTCCCCCTAAAATTGATTTAGGACATCAATTTTAAATAATCGAATGCAATTTTTACATTTTATCCCTCATAGACGATTTTTCAGGGTCATTCGAAAGTGGTATTTTTTTATGTATTTAAAAATAAATTCGTTAAAAATTGAGAAAATGATTTTTCGGAAAAAATTAAGCGTACTCATTCTATTCTACTAATAATTTACTGAAATAAAATTTTTTAATTATGGAAAAAATTCTTGGAAAAAACAAGAAAAAGTCATTCTTTACGCAGCCCTGAAAAATCGTCTATGAGGGATGAAATTGATATGTTGCGTTTAATAATCTGAAATTGATGTCCTACATCCATTTCAGAAGGCCGTTTTTCAAAAAAAAATTCCGTCATTATTTTTCAGAAAATCGTAAAAAAACAGCGCAAAAAAAGATATTCTTTTAACCCCCCCCCCCCCCCCCCCCC